>JANEYF010001945.1:0-170254 GCA_029963845.1 Rhamnusium bicolor | reverse complement strand
GAATGATCTGCTTGGGAGATATTCTGTGTAGCTTTGAGAACAAGCGAGTAACTTCTTTCAAATATTTCTGTTTAAAATGCTAAACAATGATTTTGATACACCTGAAATTAAATTTTTGTATTCCCAGAGTAACTTCTCGAAATGCTGACATTTTCTATTTACCCACTCCACGTAGCAACATATTGAAAAATTCACCAATTTTCAATATCTGTAACAATTTTATTATGTTTTATATTGTATCAATATATTTTGTATTCCTGTACCCCTGTTCTATAACTGGGTATTTTACCTGTTGAACAGTGTATGTAAATAAATAAGTAAATAAATAAATTCCTATTATATACATGGCTCTCAGGAAATTTACCTGAAATTCACTTTCTAATTATAGGCCAGGCGACAGGTAGTTCAATAAGGAAATAATTAGTGGAAAGCTAGAAATTGCTTTAATCGCTTTATTTGGACCCAGATATTACTCTCCCAAGTTTTCCCCCTCGAGCGAAGTCGGCGTTGGCCCTTCTGGCCCTAAGAAGGTACAATTTTTCGGTTTTTTGCAAATATCTCCCAAACCATCAACTTTACCAACAAAATACTTATAAAAAATAATATAGAGTAAATTTGCTACAAAAATGTTCTTTACCGTTTGTCTCTAAAGTGAACCGTTACGATGCTACGACCATTCAAAGTGGAATCCTTTTTGATTCTTCCGGAAAAGTTATCGAAATCATATGCCATATCAAAGTTTCTACATGTTATAAGTACATTCAGTTCAGATTCAGTACATTTTACAAATAGACTTCATTACTTTCTCACCGAGGGCGCTGGCAACACTGTGTACGTGGGGATAGTAACAGCTGCAGATGCAGCTGGCTTGCCGCGCTCGGCCTCCCATACAGCTGGCAACGCTGCTCCCATACCACAGCTGTGTCATGAACGATCTGGTTGAGTGTATACGTGTTTACGGCAAAAATAATCAATTAAGATTGTAGTTTGAGAAAGTGCGGCAATGGCCGCGGCTGGTAATCCAACCGTTTGTTTTATTTGTGAAAAAGGTTTAGAAGATGGAGACACTATTATAGTGAAGGAGAGAGGATTAAGAACCTTACGTGAAAGTAGTGTGAAAAGACGTGATAATAGACATGTGCAATTACAAGGATTGCAGAATGTTACGGTTCATGTTAAGTGTCAAAAATCGTATACCAAAGACAAAAATATTGCCGCGGCAATAAAATCTTGGGAAAGGGCAACAACGGACCGAAGCTCGCGATCGTGTGAACAGTTCGACTTCAAGGTTAATTGTATTTTGTGCGGCAAAAATGCATCCGAAGAATTTTTAAAAAGTGTTATTAAAAAACCCATTGACAGTCGCGATACTGTTCATCGCGTGGAAATACTCCATTTCAAAAACACACTGGTAGAGACAGCTGGTAAGCGTGACGATGCATGGGCCAAGGCTGTTACTAGGAGAATTGCACATGTAAATGATTTGGTCGCTGCAGAGGGTCGATATCACGACTCTTGCGCGAAAACATTCTTCAAGAGTTCTTCCACATCGACAAGGCCACCTGGTCGGCCCGAAGATGAAAACGTCACTGCTGCTTTCGAGTACGCTTGCTCTTATATGGAACGAAATCGAGAAGAATGTCAATTCACATTCAAAGAGATATTCGAAGATTTTGAGGGCTATATTCCTAATGAGAAAACGTTGAAAAACAGGTTGCTTGGTAAATGTGGTGCTGATATCATTGTCACAGTAAGAAAAAACAATGAATCGGTGATTTGTTTTCGCGACACAGGCTACAAAATACTCACGGAAAATTGGTACCATTGTCGAAAGATCGATGATCAGGAGGAGCGTCTAAGAATTGTAAAAGCCGCAGCAGATATAATAAGGGAAGATATAAGATCCACGATCTATGATACAGAAACCTATCCTCCATCCGATTCATTTACTCTACCGCCAGGTGGTGTGGAAAAGAGTGATTTTATGTTAATACTAGTCAATAATAATACTAATCGTAGGTACTTTGCCACAGCTGTTTACATTGAAAAGCTGTTATACTTGTAACAAGTTAACAGCTTGTGCACCTGGAATGCTGACAAATATTTATAACATGTAGAAACTTTGACATGGCATATGATTTCGATAACTTTTCCGGAAGAATCAAAAAGGGTTCCACTTTGAATGATCGTAGCATCGTAACGATTCACTCTAGAGACAAATGGTGAAGAACATTTTTGTAGCAAATTTACTCTATATTACTTTTTATAATAGGTATTTTGTTAGTAAAGTTGATGGTTTGGGAGATATTTGCAAAAAACCAAAAAATGGTACCTTCTTAGGGCCAGAAGGGCCAACGCCGACTTCGCTCGAGGGGGAAAACTTGGGAGAGTAATATCTGGGTCCAAATAAAGCAATTAAAGCAATTTCCAGCTTTCCACTAATTATTTCCTTATTGAGGCTTTTTTTCGACCTGTCGCCTGGCCTATTATGATATATTAATATATTTATATTTCAGGTGCCTTTAAGTGTGAGTTTTGCAAGAAGACCTTTAAGTCTGCCGCGTGGTTAAAAAAGCATACACGCATTCATACCAATGATAAGCTGTATGTCTGCCCCAATTGTCGCAGGTGTTTTATTCAAATTAATTCACTAAGATATCATTTAAGTACACATGGCCAATTCTCTTGCGATTCATGCAAAAAACACTACAAATCTGAGAAAGACCTCCAGGAACATGAATGTGAGGATATCAATTTGTATGAGGAAATTCTGATAAAATCCGAGGATGGGGTCGAAAATGGTAGTGAGGTCGAGGAAGTTATTATTGTTAAAGGAACTGAAGTAACTGGGTAAATTTCACTAAAGTAATATATCGTTGCAAACTATTAAAAAAAAAAACATAACATAAAACATCACATAAATTAGACAATTCCCAAACCAAAGCCGAAGCTGCACGGACAGGGCTTACACAGGTGAAAAAAACACAGACACACAACTAAACCCTTCAAGTTTGTCAGAATGGAAACCGGGATTTAAACCCGGGAGACGATAGGCAGTAAACCAGCTACGTTTGATGATAAAATTATCATCAATAGTTTGCAACATTGCAACAATATATTACTGACTGGCCAATTATTTCTCTTCAATTAAACAACATTTTTCCAGGAGTGAATTGCAAAATTTCTGCAAAGAATGTAATAAGAGGGTAAAAAGTTTGAACCAGCATTTAAAAAAACATCACACCGTATCAAAAGTAGAACAAACTTCTATGGTTAAACAAGTGACGTGTGAATTTTGTCAAAAGATATACAAGTAAGTAGCCTTTAAAATGTGTTTGAAAACATACGTTAGCTGAATTTTTATTTATACGTAGGTCTCTAGGAAATTTTTGGGATATGGCACTATTTAATACACTTTTTCAAAATACTTTCCATCATCATCAGTAGATTTATGCATGCGTATAAACCATTAATTAATAATGTTTGCCCGCTTTTCGTTCCGGATCTGTGCACATGCTTCATCCCATGTATCGTTTAATTGGTGGGATACACACTTTAGTTATACATTAACCAATGCACAGTACAGTTAATACTGAACGCCCTGCTTTGATGCAGAGCCTATTAAAGACTATCCCCTCATTACTTACCAAGTGTATTGTATTGTTGCCTATCTCTATTTATATTTATTTTGAAAGCTTTCGATTGTGTACAACCAGACATTCTATATATGAAACTAGGTGACAATGGTGTAAATGAAAACAGTCAAAATCTCCTAAAATGTTACTTACTTGATAGAAATCAGGTCGTTTTCTACAAGAATGCAAAATCTGATAAGGCACACATTAAATTTGGTGTACCGCAGGGTTCGCTGTTGGGACCCCTGCTATATCTAATATATATCAATGACTTAAGTTCAGTTCCCTGGAACATAAAAACAATTCTCTATGCAGATGATGCAACTTACTCTGATACCTATGTGCATTACGGTATGTTAATTATCAAAAACCGTATAGAAGAGACACTATCAAAATTTAAGGCAACACGATAATTTAGAAAATCCAGAAGAGGTCAAATTCTTGGGCATCTTGGGATCCAAAACTAAAATGTGAAAATCATGGATCATATGGCCACCAAATTATAAGAAATATATGTATTAAAAAATTTAAGTAAAATAGTACCAAAAAATGTTAGCCTCCAGGCATATCAGTATATTTCAGTCAGTCAGCTGTTATGCAATTTTGGCATGAGTCTCATCACTCGTATAACTACTACAGTATTCTTAGATAAAATTCCTCAGCTCTTACAATTTAATCAGTTTAGAAGTAGTATTAAGGACTTGCTGATATCAAAAGTTTTCTATATTATTGAATTCTTACTATGTAACAGTTTGTTTACGATCTAACTAAATTATAAATTCTATAAAAAAAAATAAATAAAGAAAACTGTGTTGTCAAATTTTATCAAATATATATCTATTTTATTTGTTTGTATAAATTAATATTTTATGCTATAAGAAATTAGGTTACTTATAGAATTGTAACAATGTGACGTGAACAAATTATTTTTTATATTCTATATATACATAGTTCCTTTTATTGATTATGTATGGTGTCCATGTTTTTCCATAGACTGTGAAAATGAATTTCTTGATGTATGTAATGATTAATATGTATCAATGCATCAATAAATATTCTATTCTATTTCATTTTCGTGTATCCCAAAAATGTCCTAACAAACTATGTAATAACATTAACTCAAATTTAAAAAGTAGCAATACATAATTATAATTTATAAATGAATATTTTTCCCTTTGTAGATCGTGTATAGGTAGTTTAGTTTGTGCAAGGAGTCTTTACAACACTTTTATTTATGTTTATGTATTTATATTGATTGCCTATTAGTAGGAATTAAGTAGTTTTACGTTGAAAATTTTCCGGAAGTTAATATTTGGCATTTTTATAAATTTTGAAGTGCTCTTTTTCAATTTTTACTTTGCCACCTCTGTGACGTACCTCCGGTGCTCTACTCAAGAGCGGAAGTGTCACTTTGACGCCCAACACTACGGTGGTGCACACTGTACGGAGATCTCGGGCGCCAGTTTCTGTTTAGAATGCAGAAACACCACTTTACTCTATCGGCGAGACGATAGAGGCCGGGCAACTGCAGTGAAGATACGGCTAAGCCAGGGGTCGGGAAAAAGGCAACTTACACATTACAGTTAATAAAACGGCTCTTATTCAATATATGTACATTTATTCTACACACTAACTATTATTTACACTATATACATCTTCATATTTACAACTTATTCTACCAGCGGTCTTATACTACAAGCGGTCTTATACTACCAGCGGTCTTATACTACAAACCTATACTACAACGGTCTTAACTACGGGCAAGCGGGGGGCAGTAAGCGGGCGGTCAAGCGGTGCGATACGGTAATCCGGTGAATTAAGCGGTGAAAAGGTAACCAGCAATAAATTAATCGGTCCTAAGCAGACGGCGCGGCGCGGCGGACGGCGGTTGGTTCAGCAACTATTTACCAACCCTTTATCAAACCTTGCTACTTACTGCCGGATCCTGGGCTGCTTCCTCTCTGGAGCGGTCGAGGTCGGCACGTCTGGTCGGTACGGGCAGCAGCAACGGACTCGTCTCGGATACTCTGCAAAATCCTCAAGCTACTAAACTCTGCCAAAAAGCAGAAGTAGGAGGAGCGCGGTAGTCATGCGCGAAATATTGCAACTACGTCACCGTTTATCGACTTAGAAAAATTCGCAATTACCTTTGGATACCTATGTACCTCTATACTCACAAGTTTACTTACTATCCAAGTCGGCGTGGTGCTTCGGTTGGAGCTCAGACGGAAACTAATTTAATGATAAAATCCTCATGCTACTAAACACTGCTAAAACGCAGAAGTAGTATGAGATACGGTAGTCATGCGCGGTTTATTACAGCTACGTCACCCGTTCATCGACTTAGAATAATTTCGCATGAAATTTAGATACCAATATATCCTTATACTCACGGGTTTACTTACTGTGCTGGCCGGCGTGGTTCCTCGTTGAGTAGCTGGACGGAAACTAATTTAATTATTTTCAGTCTCGGCCTCTCTCATGTTAGCGCGGGCATAAGGGTGCCGGGGACACAATGCGTGCGTCGCGTTTCGCTTACTGCCGGCCACTTGGCCTATGTGGAATGTTCATAAAAACATATCAATACTACCTATCTATAATTAACAATTTAACTGTTATTAATTAAAAGCGTAGCACCATAATGGGTAAAATATTTTTCAAAACCTAGCTACCTAACTTAACTTAATAAAATAAAATCACTTCGTTACACCTCATATTTTTGCCACTCATGCCGTCATATTGGAAAATGACTCTTTTTGAGTATGTAATTCCTGTATTTATGTCAGTTTTACTTTGTTGTATTTATGATAAATGACCAGTCAATTATTTTTTGTTAATTGAATGCCCTATTTAACTAACTTGGTCATCTATAATGTTTTCTTAAACGTATGTCATTCATGATTGGTCTCTGTATGACGATCATTTTGATACCAAATACTTTATATGTAGGACCACTATTATTCAGAGATCATTTTCGTACAACGCTATTTATACAGTAAACTAAACCTAGATTTTAAAAAGTATACAGTTCCTAATTTTAAAAAGAAACTCAAAAAATATCTTTTAGATCAGCAGTTACTTGGCAACTCATTTTAATTCTTGATATTTTTTTCTCTTTTTTCGTTTTCTTCTGTTTGCATAATTTTTCACAACTTTTAGTAATGCCTATAAGCTGAAAGTTCATATGAGAACACACACAGGTGAAATGCCTTACAAGTGCCAGTATTGCGACAAAAGGATGCCCAATAGAGCTAGGATGAAAGAACATGAAAGAATGCATACGAAAGAAAAGCCATATATTTGTAATATTTGTGGCAAGGTAAGTTAATATTCTTTGTATAATCATAGAATCCATTGTCTTGCAAATTAATATTTTAAGGCCTTATCCCAAGCATCAGGACTTAGAACCCACATGATGCAACATACGGGGAGGCCAGAAGTATGTGGCATTTGCAACAAAAGATTTTGTAGGAAGTCAGAACTGAAACTCCACCTGAGCAAGCACATGGGCAAGTAGATAATATACTAAATTTGGAAGAATTAATTTTCCTTTTATAATTTAAAAGTAGTACCGTAGTCGGGGGCTACTTGGACACCTTTTAACCACTTATTTTGAAATAACTTTCACACGAATCAATATTTGATATATATAGAAAAAATTTGGCTGTATCGACAATACCAAAATACAACGCCTAACGTATGCAGAAATTTTAAATTGTGAACAAATTTTGGAAAAAAAAAATGTATGGGGTGACCAAGTAGCCCCGGGGTTGTGGCTACTTGGTCACCTATATAAAAGTGTATGAAACTGGCTATTTAAACGCGTTTTATGAACATGTTACCCCGGAATTAAATATAAAAAACAAAATAGCTGGGTCCTATGCAGTTTTTGAGTCAATTTTTTTATTTGAGAGAAAAATACTTCTTGAGAAATCTCTTTTATTCTATAAAATTAACAAAATCATTCTAAAACGAATTATAAACCAAAAAGAAACTTATAACACTCACAAAACAATCTTAGAATGAAAATAAAAACAATTCTCTAACATATAAAAAATAGGTTCTTCTCCAATATAATAATTATGGCATCCTGCTAATCACTAGGGACATAGTTTTTGTCGGCATCAGAATCGTCAATATTTTCATTGTATTTGTCTTCTGAATCTGCACAGCATTCGCAGGTGAAATAAAGTCTTCACTTGCATTGTTACAAAAGCCGCATATCCATTTCTGGCATTGAACACATTTTATCCACTCGAGTTTGTGCTTATAGTCTTTCCAGTTGCAAAGGCAAATACCACATTTTGCATTTGACTCACTCCCTTTTTGTCTCTGACTTTTTTCTCTAGGTCATACTAAAATCTGTTTCTTTATTTTCTTTTTCTTTGGACCCATTACACCAGAACATTCAGGAGCATCTTGCAGTTCTGGGGTAGTGTCATCGTTGTTTACATCAAGTTCCGTGGACACAATTGCATTTACGGTTTGTACAGCTAAATTTGCACCAGGCTGCATTTTTTTGCCCCGGCTTTTTCTCTGCTTTTCGCTGCCGATTCCTCGGTGTTCTTTTAGAAGATCAATCAACGAAGTGTCTAAAGACCAGTGGCGGCTGGTGAAATTTAGGCTATGTCATATCTCAGTATTGGAGCATGGGACCCAAGCGATACTTAAAGGCGTAACTATCAGGACTAAATGAGGAAGTTTTGCAGAAAAAAAATTGCGCTTGAAATTTGCGAAAAAAAAGTTGGAAAAAAATTTGTGCCCCCCAGGTTATTTTTTAAACGATTTGTAAAATATTTGTGAAACATTTTTTTTCAGAATCAGGTGGAAAATATAAGTTCACATTTCAAATTTCATCGAAAAATATTGGTTTTCTATAAAGTTACACCGTTTTGAAGTTTGCAAAGTGAAAAATGAATCTAAAATAAAATTTCAAAACGGTGTAACTTTATAGAAAACCAATATTTTTCGATGAAATTTGAAATGTGAACTTATATTTTCCACCTGATTCTGAAAAAAAATGTTTCACAAATATTTTACAAATCGTTTAAAAAATAACCTGGGGGGCACAAATTTTTTCCAACTTTTTTTCGCAAATTTCAAGCGCAATTTTTTTTCTGCAAAACTTCCTCATTTAGTCCTGATAGTTACGCCTTTAAGTATCGCTTGGGTCCCATGCTCCAATACTGAGATATGACATAGCCTCAAGTGGCTGCATTAAATGAGTGGCATTAGCGGGGAAGGGAGTTATGTAGATGTTATTCTCTTTGCAAGATTGAATGACTGCAGGCAAAAAATGGCTGGCAAGGTTATCGCCTACAACAATGGTTGTAGCACCTGGTTTTCGGGTTTCTTTGATATGAGGCAGGTGGTGTTTGAAAAACCACACCTCAAACAAATTCATATCGAACCATCCGCTTGGGCAGCTGGCATATTTCGTTCCTAGGGGGCCACCTTGTGTCCAATTTTCCTACAAATTCGACGATTTATAAACAACCATAGGGGGGAAGCAAATCACCATTTGCAGTTCCACACACCATGATACTAATAGAGGTGCGCGAGTGGTTTTGGACCCTTTCAACTCTTTTGGTGTTTCGAGGAACAACGACCTTTTTTGCTCCTGGATCGTCGGTGACATTAGTTTCATTGTAGTTATATATGTTGAAGTTTTCCACATCATTCAAAGCATTATTGATATTGTTGAAAAAATTCAAAATATCTTCACGATCGACAGAAGCTCTAGATCTTTTTATGTTTGACGTAAGACGAATAGAAAGGTTATTTCTCTGAATAAATGAATTGCGGAAATCTTCTCCGGGAATATTGTTTTTGAAGACTGCAACTGTTTTTCCCTATTTTTCGAGGTATTTTGCAATTACAGTTCTCACATCTAGTCTGGTTAGGGGGAAACCCCAATTGGCGACAACACCAAGTGTCTCTGCAATGCTGGCTTCCTCTTGACTGGACAAAACCTTTGGATGACCAACTTGCTGCATATTTCTTCCAAGAAGCTTCCGAGCAATTGTTGCCCGTGAGATTCCATAAGTTTGCGCCGCCATTTTCTTTGACATTCCGGCCCTAACGGCCTCCAAAGCATCTTCAAGATTTTCTTCAGTGAAGTCCCGGTAGGTTCTGGAACCAGGCACTCTTTCGTAGTTCCTAACCATGGTTACTTAAAACTTATCTGAAACAAAAGACATAAACCTAAAACCGCAAAAAAAAAAAAAAAAAAAATCTAAGAAATATAAATAAAATAAATCGATGTCATAGGTGAACAAGTTACCCCGGGGTGTGCAAGTAGCCCCCGATTATGGTACCTTTAGTTGCTTGTACAAGTAAAAACTAATCTGGTTTGTTTAAATTCAATCTTCCCATGAATTTTTATTTGTTTTTAGTAAAATATGCCACAAAAATGTATAATTTTCTATTTTTGGCGACCTTTTTTGTTTTTACTGTTACACACAATATTCACTACTGACAACAAAGTTTTTCTCATACATTTAACAAATACATGTTACTCTCAAAATTTTTTTCTCCACAGTTACCGCCCCTCTGTTTAATCTTTTCTATAAATCTTCCCTGTAATCATAAGTAAAAAAAAAAAAAAAACTAACTACTATGATATTTTTATGATTTATTAATTGTTATAATATATTGTTCACTAATGTGTTAGGCAAGAGGCCATTTTTATGTACTGAATGTGGAAAGACGTTTGCTCAGAAAAGTCATTTGTCGGAGCACCTGGTAGGGCATGGTGAGGCAAGACCATTTCAATGTGCTTACTGTGAAAAGGCATTTAAAAAGAAGATTTTATTAAAAGAACATATAAAAATCCACAAAGGTAATATTTAATATCTTTAGGGAACCCAGATGGTGACAAAAATTATTAACCCTTTCGCTACCAGCAATATTGCGCACTACTAGTACCCTGTGAACGAGGGATTTTTGGTCCTTACATAATCGCAAAGTAATAATAATAATAATAATAATAATAAATTTATTGTACAGTTTCAATATAATACAAACATACAAAAGGATAAGATACAGAGAACTGATATATAAACCTTGCCCTAACATAGTAGTAATTAAAATTTTTATTACAAAATGCAAACAAAGAAATTTTTCTTTAAAGGGACGCAAGGCTTGTCTGAAATGCCTGTGGTGATAGCTGATTATATATATGAGAAACTAGATATGAAAATGATGTTTCATATGCAGCAGTGGTATGCCTAGGTATACTGATATCATTATAACTCTGCTATAGGCATTACGTATAAATTCTATTTTATTATATAGATAACTGGGATTTTGAGTATCAATTTTTTTTTTTTTATTAGGCAAGAGTAATGAAGAAATCGACGTTCGTCTAATCGTAACATCTTTAACTCCTTAAAATAGGAAGTTATGTGTTCTCTAACTGGCACTTTACATGCAAATCTTACACAACAGTTTTGAATGACTTGAAGTCTCCTTTTGTCCACTGCATTTAAACACGGTCCATATAAACAGTCTCCATAGTTAAAAATCGACAAAACTAAGGTTTCTTCAAGTTGCACTTTAATCCTCGTTTTGCAGTAAATCTTTGAATTGATAGAGATGTCTAAGTTTCAAGTAAGACTGACTGATTATTTTTGAAACATGCTTCGTAAACGATAGTTGTGAATCAAACAAGATTCCTAAGTTTTTAGCAGTATCTCGTATTTCTAACTGCGACTCTCCTAACTTAAAAACCAGATTTAGTTCTTTTATACTATTTACCCTGTGCTGTGATTCCATTAAAATGATTTGGCTTTTGTTTGGATTCATACGGAGACAGTTGTTTTGAGACCATTTTAGGATGTTTCTTAGATCTGAATTCAAGTTTTCAGTTTTTTGCCAAACATCATTTAAGGATAGAGTTATGTATAGCAGGAAATCATCAGCATATAAATGTATTTTTTGAATATTGTGGAATAAACTGCAGATCAGATGTAAATATATTAAAAAGGAGAGGTCCCAGGACAGAGCCCTGTGGAACTCCGCAGCCGCTCTAATGGCACTACCTCACCGTTCAATTACATCAACCGTCTGGTTGGTTAAATTTATTTCTCGTGTTCGCCGAAGCATTGTGAAATCAGACAACCTACCACTCTCAATATTAATGAAATACTAACGAGAATCAGAGCGAAACAACTAATTAACAAGATTACATTCCACCTATTCCCTTTACCTATCATGAGCTATAGACAAAGAAATGGGTGGACCAATTGACGTTTTAGTACATCCCAATACAATACTACGCCCCTCAAAATAATAACTTTTTGTCATATAAACATATATCGAAAAACAAATGGATTTCAAGATACAAAGTGTTGAAGTTAGGGGGAAAAATAAATCACAAATTAAAAAGAAATACGACGCTAATATAAAAATGTAAATAACAAGTTTATAACTGACAGTTTTGTCACAATGCATGTTTGCACAGCCAACTCTTTTTGATTTCCACACTCAAATTTAATGCTGCGGAAATGCATCGTTGTAGAAAATGTCAATTTTATCAAAAACCATAAGAATTTCGAAAAGGAGCCAAAAATACTTTTTTCCTTTAAAAGGAACGTAGATTAAAATGTTTCTATTAAATTTGACCAGTGGCGTACAAACAAAAAGTTGTTGTGGTTTGAGTGGTAATCGATCAGAAAAAAATAATCACCCAGTTGGACAAAATTTATTTCAACTGGTGTGCTTGCCTTAATTATACCTGTATATCAAATTTCAATAAAAATTATTATTGAGATATTGGGGAAAAAAATTTTCCCCTAACTTCAACACCTTTATCTTGAAATCAATTCGTTTTTCGATATATGTTTATATGACAAAAATTTATTATATTTAGGCGTAGTATCAGCTGACGAAGTTTCCCGATTTAAATTCGGACCACCCTGTAGAATAAAATAAATAAATTGCTTATGATCACATGACAACAGCTTCACATGAAAAATGCTTTTGTAAAATCACGTCAACCGTCCAGTAGACACAAATTGTTTTGGCAGTGATAACATGGCAACCATTACGAAAGGGTTAAGAATTTAAAATATTTTTTAATTAATGTACATGACTCCATTAGAACCTCTATCACAATATACAAGGTGTTCCAGGATTAACTGGTCAAACTTAAAACTGAAATCAGAACCTTAAAATAAGAAAAAATGTTTCCTTTGGAGGTATGCCCGGAAACGCTTCCTTAAAGAGTTACACCCCTCCAAAGATGGAGGTTAAAATTAGGTTTTTAATTTTTTTCTCAAATTTGGAGAAAGATAAAAAATGAATTTTTGTAGATATATTCTACTAATAGGAACATTTCATAGTGATAGTTTTTCAATTATCCCCTATCGGTAAAATGGGTGAAATCGGCAACCCCCATATTATTATTTTTTTTTTAGAACTTTTTAGTGGGCCCGAATTTTATCATATAAAAATGTACAATGTGCATGTTGGATGTGTATTATTATTTAAACAAAGAGTCATATCATTTAAGTAAATGATGAAGAGCAGTGGCCCTAACACTGAGCCCTGAAGAAAGCTTGTCTTTAAGAACTATTTGTTTTTAATTTTTTTCATTTAACAGTTTTTGAATAAAATAAATAAAATAGTCTTGTACCACATAGCTGTTTGGAAAATTGCAATATTTAATAAAATGGCTGCTGTCGAATAACTCGGTGGTTCGTGACAACATAACTTTAGTGAATCTTCAGTAAAACGTCAGTAGTAATTAATTATTAATCCATAGTAAATCGTAAGACGTTAGTAGTAATTAATAAATTGTTAGTAGAACGGAACTTTTAATAAAATCGGGTTAGATTTATTGTTGCATTATATAAAAAGTATTTTCACAAGTCAACAAAGAGGACCATACACATACATATAAATTTAATAAATTTGCATCTCTACCCCCTCATGGTAAGGAATAGCAGACTAAATAGGACAAATAAAAAAATTAATATACATGACTATAATAAGACGAAATTTACAAGTATATATACAATACACAATTTATAAATATGTTTATGCTGCACAATCCACAATAGCAGCACAGCATTCTTATATATGTAGTTACAATATAATCAAAATTAAAAAGCATGATATAAATATATTTTATTCATATGATCATATGAATAAAAACAATTTTGCAGTAGTAGGTTTTTGACCTTATTTTTAAAACATTTGAGGGACAGCGATTCAGATCTTAAATCGGCAGGTAGTTTGTTAAAGGATTTTATACTCAGATATAAAAAAGACATGTAATTTAGTAAGTATGTACTGTGGAAGTCGTAGAAAATTATTATATCTAGTACTGTATCGATGTACTTCGATATCTCTCACAGTATCATTCCTCTCTTTAAAAAATAGAAGGCATTGCAATATGAAACAACAGGGTAAAGACATAATGCCCAGTTGCTTAAACAACGGTTTACAATGTTCTCTAAAGCCCGCATTTGTTATGATTCTGACGGCACGTTTCTGCAAAATAAATATTCATGAGATATGGACAAGATTCTCCCCTAATGGTAATGGTAATGGTAATGGTGGGGGAGGCTGACGCCTGGCAAGTAGGCCACAGACGGGCCCTTTTTACCAACCCCCAGCTGTCCCCTCAGCCATGTGCTTCTCTTGCTCCCTCATCGAATCTTTCCGACCTTCTGTTGAAGGTCAGGATGTCACTCATTGCGAGGGAGCTCATCTCCTCCCTTAGAAGCGCCTCAGAACCGAAGATACTGTGTCTCAGGCGCCCAAACGCTTCACATTGTCCCAGGAAGTGGTAAGATGTCTCTTCATCACTCCTGCATCTTGGACATGTAGGGTCTTCCTCAATACCTATCAATGATAGATGCCTCTTAAGTCTGCAGTGGCCTGTCAGAACACCGATTAAGAGATTCAGAGTCTTACGACTCCGTCCCCAGCAACCAGGCCGATCTCGATTTGTTCGGCCCCGTCACAAAATCTCGGGTTTGCCTGCAGGCCCTGTTGGTCCTCCAGTGCGTCCTCAGTGTCTCGTGGGCCCACTCATTGAGGGCCGTTGTGACCTGCCTTCTTGAAATACCTAACATAGGCTCAGGCCCGTGACAGGGTTCCTCGGCTCCGAGTCTAGCCAATTCATCGGCCTTCTCGTTGCCTGGAACTCCCATATGTCCCGGGACCCATACCAGTCTGACTTGTTTATGCCTGGCCAGCTCTTCTAGGGCATCCCCACACTCCTGGACGAGAGCTGATCTCGTCCTGGGGGAGCACACCGCCTTTAGAGCAGCCTGGCTGTCGGAGCAGATGTATATTATCTGTTCCGCCCCATTCCTAACCTCAGCCCTACCTGCCACCGCTAGGATGGCGTAAACCTCTGCCTGGAAGACCGTGGTGTACGAGCCTAGAGCAAAGCTCTCCTGTACTTCTTTGCCTTCCAGATATATTCCCGCCCCGGAAGACGATCTAGTGGCCAGCCGAGATCCGTCTGTATAACACACCAGAGAGTCCGGGCGGAAGTCAATTCTTCCTTCACTCCACTCCTCCCTACTAGGAAGAGTGAGAGTGTAATTCCTTTCCAACCTTAGCTGATCTTTCGCTTCTCTCACCTTCAGGACAGAGAGAGGGATTTCCCTCTCCGTCAGTCCAGCAATTGCTGCGTGACCTTCAGCTCTGCCTGAACACTGCCAGCTCCCAGAATCCCGCATTCTCAGATAGGCCGCCATAGCCTCCCTCTTTATCTACGAGGGAAGCGTTGGAAGGCCTAGCAGAACCTCCAGAGCAACTGTCGGTGTCGTCCTCATTGCGCCAGTGATCCCTAGGCAGGCTAGTCTCTGGACTTTTGCCAGCTTTCGGGACGTAATCGCTCTGTCCACGCTCGGCCACCAGACCACGGATCCATATTGGAGCCTAGGCCTGATGACCGCCTGCACAAGCGCAAGAGGTTTACCGTACATGGTTGGTGCCCTAAAATCCTCTATTTTCCTTCTCTTGGTGAATAGGATCATCTCAGTCTTAGATGGATTGACTGAGACCTGTTTCGCCGCACCATCTTTCTATTATTCTACAAGCTACCTGCGTTCTGTTGCAAACGACATTTAAGAAGCGACCGGTCACTAGGACCAGCCCGTCGTCCGCATATGCCTGCGCATAAAATCCTTCTGAAGTTAGGCGCTCCAAGAGACCATCCATTATTAGACACCATAGATGGGGTGATAGGCAGCTGCCTTGTGGACAGCCGCCCCTCACCCCGACGTCCAATTGGCAGTCTCCTAAAGCAGCACTAACTCGTCTCTCTTCCAGCGCAGATTTCACCCATCTGACCAGTACTGGAGCAGTACCTCTAGTCCGAAGGGCATCGCAGATAGTAGTAGTCCTTGCTTTATCAAAGGCACCCTCTATATCAAAAAATATTGCTAGGGTGACCTCCTTATGCAGGAGGGCCCTTTCTACCTTATGCACGACGGCGTGAAGGGCTGTCTCCGTGGACCTCCCTCGCCTATATGCGTGCTGATTCTTGTTGAATGGGTACCTGGCTAGGTCCCCTTTCAACAGATATCTGTCCACTATCCTTTCCAGTGCTTTTAGCAGGAAGGACGTGAGACTGATCGCCCTAAACGATTTGGCAGCTGTGTAGTCCTTTTTTCCCACTTTGGGGATGAAACACACTTTAGCTGACCTCCAGGTCAGGGGAACATATCCCAGTGCCAGACTGGCCACAAATATTCCTCTTAAATGCATATCATTTAAGTAAATGATGAAGAGCAGTGGCCCTAACACTGAGTCCTGGGGTATTCCATAAGAAACAGGATAGGACTGGGAAATTCCATCGCTCCACTTTATCATTTGTTTCCTGTTACCCAAATATGATTTAAACATTTCTAGGCTGTTGCCTCTTATTCCATATCTTTCAAGTTTTAAAAACTACCAGTTAGATGAAAAAAATAAGAGACAAAATAGTTTCTAAATGAATCAAGCTTTCCAAGGTACATTTATATATGATAAAATTTGGGCCCGGTTAAAAGTTCTAAAAAATAAATAATATGGGGGTTGCCAATTTCACTCATTGTACCCATAAGGTATGATTGAAAAAAATATCCCTAAGAAGCATTCCTAATAATAATAAATCTCTACCAAAATTAATTTTTTTTATCTTTTTCCAAATTTGAGAAAAAAATTAAAAACCTAATTTTAATCTCCATCTCTAGAGGGGTGTAACGCTTTAAGGAAGCGATTCTGGACATACCTCCATAGAAAACTTTTTTTTATTTTGAGGTCCTGATTTTAGATTTTAAGTTTGTCCAGGTAATCTTGAAACACCCTGTATTTGGATGTATCGTTTATTGTCTATTAATTTTTAGGTTATAAACCCTTCCAGTGTCCTTCATGTGATTACACTTGCTACAAAGCATACAGACTTCAGCAACACATGAAACGACACATCACTGATCTATCTGACAATAACGAGGAAGAACCTCAGTGATCAATGATAAAGAATCCAAGCTTGACAGTCCAAGTTGTAATGAATACTTTGGAGTGCATTGGTTTTATACTAATATTAATTATGTTGTAAAGTATATTCACCGAATTTTGAGACCGCATCAAAACGAACAAATTTACATGTCGTCTCGTGACTGATGTAGCACCATCTTCATTTGTTGCATTTCACATGTAGTTACAGACAGTATCGCTTCCTTCACCTGTATACAATTTGCATAAGAGCGTATTTGCTTTGTGTTTAGACTTAAATGAATTGTTATAATAATATCAGTTATTAGGTGTTGTTAAGGAAGCGGTAATTGTTGTAATTGAAATTGTATTGTTATTGTGTTTTGTGCTTTAAATTTCTATAGAAACTGATGTTAGGTTAGGCTAGGTTTGTTGTGAGTGGGTCTCAGTAGACCCTCCACTGCGGCCATCAGCAGGCCTATTGTGGCTCCAGAAACTGATGTAGTATGTAGAATAATTTCACGCATGAATGGTTCTTGTGAACTAGGCACATGTGAACAATGCATGTATTTGTTTTGATGGGTCGCAGAACACTGTGAATATACTATAGGTAATGTATAGTGTGTAGGATAAACTTTTAATAAACTTCTACGAGTTATATTTCCAACATCAAATCTAAATTAATAGTGTTGTCATATTACGGTACCTCTTCTGAAAACCTAGAAAAGAGTAAAATCAAACTGTAGACTGGCTAAATGCACAATAGTGCAAATACCAACAACTAAAGAAGAAGAATAATAGTGTTTGTGTCCACACAAAATATAAAATCAGTAGTAAAATAAGCCGCTTAGATCTTTGTTCTATATCCGTCCATTACACTGCACTTACGTAGTTCCAAAACTGACCATCCTTCAAGAGGGTTGGCTTGGACCTGTAGTTGAGTAGTTTGGAATAATCAATGAATATTCTAGGGCTCTTTAAAAAATTAGTTCTAGATACTTGCATACCCAGGTAACACTAATGCTCTTATTAAGATCTCCAAGGTCGCTTTAAAATTATACAATAAAACTTCGAATAAAACCAAATGATCTTCAAGTCAAGCTTAGGATCACCATAAAGCAGCTTCTAGCCAAAAAGGGCCCATCCTAAAAGGGTCTTGAAGACTAAATTTTAAAACTATATTAAAAACCATTTAGTTTTAATTTCATATTCTTAAAGAGTTCTTCAAGGCAACCTTAAATTTATGTATTAAAACGTTTTGCATTTAAAATAAAATTGCAGCAGACTAAATTGCCTTGAGAATCATTATAATTAATCCTAAAAGGGTTTTATTTTGTTTTAAAGTCGGACAACTCTATTATGCGTGAAATAGTTAAAACAACGGCAAGTCTCTAATGGGGCAGAGTGGTAATATTTTAAACGTAACGCATATAAAGCTGATCAAAAATAATATTCAAATGCAAACTATTCTGGTAAAAATTACCAACGGATGGCACTTTTCTGACAAAATATAATAAAATACTTCTACATAACTCGAGCGCCACCAATATAATGTTTTTTTTTATTATCTAAAAATTTTTTTAAAAATATCGTCAATTTTTATTTTGCATCTAAACATCCAAATGCATTTTTATTATTAAATTGCATGTTTGGACACACCGTCCTTCAGTTATTTAAGAGGATGTAAAGCGCATATATTTCAGTAATATTTTTTTCTTTGGCTATTGAAAATATTCATCATGGCGGGTCTGTATCTTATATAAAAAATGGCGTGGTCTAGATAAAAACTGATTGCAAGTTAATAGAACATTTTAAATCTTACAAGACTTAAAATAGCGTTTTATTTACCACTTTAAGTACAATTATTCTCCCAGACATTTATTTACTCTTCCTTTTAAAACTGAGTTGCTTTAATATGTTCAAACTCGTGGCCTTATTGATTTAAAGGGATCTGGCGCGCGTATGAAATCCTAACCTTAAAATTGTGCCGGTTTTGTGATTGCTGGATTTAGTGACTTCGTTTTAATTTAAAATACTTGTCACTAATATTTTCCATTTTAAATATGTCTTCTAGTTTTCATTCATGCATAAAGTAGGTACACGGACTGCACTGGTTCACTAAATCAGCAATCAGTTTATTGAGCAGATGGCATGTTTTCTCCGATTATGGAGGGGGTAGAATTAGTTTTAATAAAGTCATCAAAAATCCAACAGGCATTTCTTTTAATCAAATTGACTAAATTAAAACCTTTGAACTTTAAAATATTCTTAATTTACTCTTTAAAAAGTAAAAACTATGTTTTAGGATTTAATGTGGAATTTCATTGAGCATATAGGCTTAAGATAAAATAATTTTCTTAATGGGTTTTAATGACTACATCAAGGATACTCCATAAAACTACATTAAAACCATTTGTTCCAAAATGGATTGTTTTAAAACCAACTTGCTATTTAATTCTTTAAAAAGGCAAATTAGTTTTAAAATAGCCAATGTCAAGAGTATTATAAAACTAGTATAAGATCAATAGGGCATTAGGAGCAAACAGTTTTTTTATTTTAATTTAAAGAGTGCATTAAATCCTTTGCATAAGAATCAGTGGTCTTTAAGAACTTTTAGTTTATCTTAAGGTAATTTTAAAACCACTATCATTTTATTGAACATGTTAAAGCACTTTTAAAACCTAAATAAATCAAAAGTATCTTAGAGTTGTTACTTGGGTAACTAGTTTCAAATAATAATAATAATACTTTATTGTCATATGATCTATAAAAGATATTGACAACGTCATTTTGAAAAGTAAATTACGGTACAATAAAAATACATAAGAAAAATAAAATCGACACTCACAAAAGGAGAATACAATTAAAATAATTATTTAAAACAGAGAGTTTTATATCCTAATAAAAAGTAACATGTAATCATTTACCATTAAAATATGTGAAGATTACTTGTTGTAATATTCTTGAAGAGAGTAAAAACAGTTGTCTAGAAGGTAGCGCTTTATGTCTTTTTTAAATTTGGCTATAGAATTAACATCCTTAAAGGTAAGTGATTGTAAATACCACTACAAAAGCAATAGGGACCTTTCCTATATAACGACATATTGATATTTGAAATATAAATATTAGTATTGGATCTAGTGTTATCAGCGTGCACAGGATTATTTTGTGGAAATTTTCCTTGATTCAATTTAACAAAAATAAGTGCTTGGTAAATAATTACACAGGGAAGTGGTAGAATACGATGCATTTTAAAAATAGGTCTACATGATTCTAGTGGACTAGCAGAAGAAATGTTGTGTATTATTCTTTTTTAGATAACAAAAATACGATTCATTTCAGTTGATTTGCCCCAGTAAATTACCATATAGTTTAACTGAGAATATGCCAAGGCGTAATAGACATTCAGAAGATTTTTAGTATCTAAGATATTTTTTTAGATTGACTATTGCGAAATATGCAGAATTTAACTTATTGGTCACAAAACGTCTCAGGTTAATTGATGATCAACGTAGAGACCTAAAAACTTACAGTTATCTAATCTTTCTAGCACAGTCATTTAGTTCTAGATTGAATTCAGAAACTTTAGGTCTTCTTGAGAAAATAATGTAGTGCGTTTTAGATGGATTAAGAACAAGCTTGTTTTTACTACACCAAGTATAGAATTCAGAGAGCACCATCTGTGCATTGCAGTAAAGGTCAAATTCTGACTAGGCAGATATGGCAATGGTGGTATCATCCGCGTATAAAACTAATTGCATATTGACATTATTTTGTAAGTACTTTTCCACATCGTTGATGAATAATGTAAATAGAAGGAGATAGAACACTGCCTTGAGGGACACCATATTTCAACTCTCCCACTTCCAAAAGTTCTTGCCCAATTTTAACTCTGATCTTACGCTTGGTCAGAAAAGAAAGTATCCAGTCATTCATGCAACCTCTAATGCCCATGTGATGCAATTTTTGTACCAGCTATTCATCATCTACACAATCGAAAGCACGAGAGAGATCGAAACACAAAACTAATGTGCAGTTGTGTCCATCTACTGATTTATAGATGAATTCGATAAGTTGAAAAGCTGCAGTATTGGTAGAGTGGTTTTTCCTAAATTCATGTTGATTTGTTGACAACTGATTATGTTTAGTTAAGAAGGTTTCCATTCGGTTAACAAAAATTTTCTCAAGAATTTTTTTTATGTGGTAATCCTCAAAACTTTACATCAGTTCTAAAACAAATTAAGATTTTTAGATCACGCACCGTTTCCTTGCCTTATCATACACAAACGTAGTAGGTGGTCCATTTGACATTTTGGTACTTGCCAATACAATACAAAATAACAAACAACATTAAACATAATCATACGACAACCTGCCTTCATGAGAAATGCTTTTGTTAAGTCACGTCAACTGTCCAGTGGGCCCACATTGTTTCGGCTGTGAAAACACGGCCACTGTATTAAAAGGGTTAATGGAAGTGAACAATTTATTTCAGATTTCATCGATAATCAACATCAAGTTGATGTGTATAGTATACTCAATTTTCGAAAGTCTTTGACAAGATTGATCATCACATTTTATTAGATAAATTAGAATACCATGGATTTAGCAAGTCATTTGCTCTTCTGTTTACCTCGGGCTTTAATAGTAAAATGCAATATGTGCCTGACAGTGAGTTTAAATCTGATATGTACGTTTGCGACATGGGGAGTTCCTCGAGGATCGAATCTAGATCCTCTCGTTCATAATTTTTATTAATGATCCTACATGATCTAAATTGTAACAAATTAGGTTACATGACTGCAAAAACTACATACTTTTCATTAACTGAATCGCATTTGGGATACTGTATTACTTTCTGGGGTGTATGCAGTAAGTACCTAATGCATATGATATTTGTAATTCAAAAGGGTGCTGTTCGATATTTGTGTGATTCTTGCAAACCGCTTTTCTTGGCGCATAAAATTGGGAAAAATTTACAAAAAATAATTATTTTCACGAATACAATACAAGATTGGGAGACAAATTTTCTTTTCCTAATCATAATATGTCTATAGTTGAAACCAATCCTTTATACATGGTTATACGATTATATAATAAATTGCCTGATCTTATCAAAATCGAAACAAATCTGTATTTTTAAAAAAGCTGTTTCTTGTCAAAACTGTTTTTATAGTGTCTCTGAATACCTTAATTACTAATTTATTTATTTTAGCAGTTTCTTTTTTTTTATATTTTTTCTGTTATTTTGTAGTTTTAATATTTTAATGTGATGAATTAATTGAGGTATCTATATTGTAGTACGTGACTTGTCCTGTGTCTAATTTTGTACGGTCTTTCGGGATAAATAAATTATTACTATTATTATAAGATGTATTATCATCTTCATAACAATGTTAAAGACATTGTTTCAATTCAGAAAGGCAGTTAAGTTTGCTAATTGTCAAACTTTATTATAATTTAGAAGAGTACAACGATACGTTTTAAAATAATTTGATAGTTTATGTATTATAAATTGTTTTTTTTTATTGCTTTGTTTGACATATATTGTTTGTTATATATCTGTTTACATTTATGTTTATATCTGTGTTTTATTTTTTTCATATACTTTTGCTCTTATTAGTCAATGAGAAATTGTTTCTAAAGTATATTTTGATTTGATTTGAATTCAGACTTGACATGAGCTTACATGCTATCTGGGTTATAAAAACAGCAGAACATACTTGTAAAATCTCCTATGCATCACGTTTGTAATTTTAATTATATATTTGATTTATGCCATATCAACCATTGTAATTTAACTGAATTTTTAGGTATAGCTAATCAGTATTTCTCTGATAATTCTATTTAGTTGTTCTTATAATCTGTTGTTTCTTTTATTTTTCTAGTAGCTATATAATATTCATTGTAATATTGTACAGTAACTGATTTTCTAAAATTGTCCTATAATTGGATTGAACAATAAATTAATAAGTAACAGTTTTAGACACCTATTCGATTCTAGATGAGTTTGTGAACCATTGTGTTCGTCACGACAAAAATGTACTTTATTTAAAAATCACAAATTCGAAGACAATATTTAATTATTAACGCAAGCTGATGTTTTTAAATTTTATTAAAAAAATATCTCTCTATACATTATATAAACAAAAGAAAACAAAAGTCGTCTGGAGGCATGTGTAACTTATTTTTTTTTTAAACGTTCATATAAGGGAACATATTCCTCCGAAAAACTATCATCAGTTTCTTCACACTCATCATCGTTTACTGCAGACTCTACCTTATTTTCTTTAATCTCTTCTTCATATTTGTCCAGTAAATCATCCTCATGAAATTCACATTCTTCTGTACTTTCTCCGCTGTCATTTACCATACCAAAACTCCTTTCAAACAAATCGTTTTCCACTGGAGTATTTATGAAGAAACTAGAAGTATTTGGATCATTTGTGGGTAAATCATTTTCAAACATATCCAAATTAATATGTCTCAAATTTTGTTCTAAATAGTCGGGTTTCTTTCTTGAAAGTATACTATCTACAATATGAGAAATATCTGTGTCATCTTCATCCCCAAAATTAGACATATTCAAGTCAAATGAGTTATTTTTGTCAATTATTTTCAATGGCGTCGAGGTCTGGCAATTATTTAACTCCAGATTTATTATGTTTTCATTTTCTAAAAGTTTGAGGTCATTATTTTTTTTGTTGTTGGTTGTTTATAATCGCCTTTTTAAGAAAATTATCCAAAGTGGCAGTTTTCGCTTTGGGTTTCACAATTTTTAATTCGCTAAAACTGTTTTCAAGGTCTTTTAACGCATCTTCTTCAACTTTATTAGATTTTTTTCTGGGTTTTTTGTTATTTATATCTTCACTGCCTACTCCATTTTTCTTAATGCCTTTTGCACATCTAGTTTTTTTAGGTGCTGGCTCAGATATCGAGGTATTCTTCATTAATTCATTTACATCTTCTATGCTGGTAATTTTTTCTTCCTTTTGCTCACTTTTTTAGGCTTAATTTTAGACTGCTTATAATCTTCAACAAGTGATGGGTAAGCTTTTTTCTACCAAAACTTGTGGTTCTATCGTAGACCAAAGTTTTTCTAGATCTATATTATGCTCCATCAGTTGATTCTCAGGAATTAGACCTTTATAGAAATTCTCGGTATCTGTCCAGATTATTTCATAACTGGGAATTCCTAAAAAACTATAAAATGTTACTCAAGCAGGTCTGGAACAGATTCTGTATTACAAGTTAAAATAAATGAAATGAAAAACATGATTTTACTGAAACAAAGGTATATATACCTTTTGGATTTCTTGGTTTCTTGATACGATCAGGGTACAAAATCCCTTTTATATTTTTCTTGTTTTAAGATGTCATAATTTAAACACTGCCATCTTGTTAAAATTGGCAACATTTTTTTCAAATGCATATATTTCCTCCCATTGTAAAAATGTTGTCGTAAATTTCTACAAAAACACCAGTGACAATAAATTATTATTTTTTTTTTTACAAAATTCTTACTACAAAATTTATTAAATTTGGTTGTCTCCACTTTAGATTCAATGTTAAGATGTTATCTTTCTTTACTAAATATTCCTTTATTAGGTTTTCATCTGGAAAATTTGGGTCTTGCAAAGCCTTAGTTCTTATGTTTATTTCATTTTTTATACTTAGTCTTTCTACTTTATATTTAAGGGAATCACAACCTTTCGATGTGCCACAGGAATTGCAACCTAAAAGAATCAAAAGCCAGTTTGAAGAGTATAACCAGAGTTGTGAAAAATTGTTGTTTTGACTTTGAACGTATGTTGAGTAGTAGGGGAGCCAGTGGCGTATACGATTTATTTATTGTATTTGTTGATGTAACAAAAGTTTTGGCAAAAATGTTCCAAGCAATTAAAATAATTTTTTTATCAAATCACGAAAATTACGTGTGGTTTAAATGTATATGTTATTACTATTATGTACTAATTTCCCCTCAATAATATAATTTTGAAGATATGCAATACTTATGTCTTTTATTATTAATGTTTGGAAAAATTTGCCGAAATATTTATTACATGCGTTATTACGTGAATGATCATTTTCTCAATTATTCTCGAATATTCTAACAATGCCTCTACCAATCCTTCTCGAATTTTCGCATCATTCTAATATTGGCTTTATAAAAGTGCTACCGTAAATGAAGTCATTAGTTATGTCTTTAGTCAGCAAGCATGTGGCATAGGTAAAAAAGTTTGGTGTTACCAGTGTGTTAATTAGTGTTTTTAAAACTCTGGTAAGATGTCAAAGCAGGCACCATCTCATCTCCATCACGAATGGAGATATTACTGAGGTGGATACAACCATATATTTCTGTATTTGAAATTACTGACAGTAAGGACGATGCTGTGTTCTGTAATAAATGTTCGAGGATAATCCCGTGTACACAGAAACGTCAGCTAATGTTGCACTCTAATACAAAACTACATTTAGAGACAGGTACAAATACATTTGCAGAAGCACTGTGCGAGGCGTTCGTGGCAGTATATATTCCATTACATAAACTGCAGAATCCGGTATTAAAAAGATTTTTTGGAAAATACACAAACAGGCATATTCTTCACAAATCCACCTTCCATCGATATCAAGTACCCTGAGCAACAGTACCATGAATAACTTACACCATAAGCTTGACAACAAACATTATGGGTTAGCATTGACGAAATGTTGCTGTAGGCTCTTTAGATCTACTGATTTCTCAAAAACCTAATAGCCACGCTTTTTGTCTCCAGAGTTAATGCTGATGTTGCTGTTTTTCAGGCTGACGTTCATGCCATTGAACTGTGTGTACGAAGGCTGGAATATATGCATCTTACACACAGATCAATAAAAATTTTCTCAGATAGTCAAGCAGCTATAAAAGCTCTTGGCTCCTACCGGTGTAACTCCAAAACGGTATGGAACTGCCAGAAAGCTCTAAATCATTTGAACAACAAAGTGACTCTGGTCTGTATACCCGGCCACTCTGGTATGGAAGGTCACAAAATAGCGGACTCCTTAGCCAGAGAAGGAGCGGGATCACGATTCATCGGACCAGAACCAATACTTGGCATATCTTCAAGTACGGCCAAGATGGCTATCTCAACCTGGGCTGAAAGGCAAACTCTCCAGTATTGGCAAGAGTTACCAGGATTAGTTCATTCGAAGGCGTTTATAAAATACCGTTTGAAATCGAGAGCTAAGAAACTTTTAGAGTTAAACAGGATAAACCTGAAAACTCTAACAGGCCTATATACCGGGCACTGCCGACTAAACTATCATCTGCATAAACTCGGCCTAGCGGAAAACGTCGAGTGCCGTCTATGCCTGGAGGATGATGAGAAGGCAGACCACATCTTATGCACCTGTCCCGCTGTGGAGAGGATTCGATTCTCAATATTTGGCAAAGGGCAACTGCTGCCAGAGGATCTGGACACATTCTCACCCAATAAAGTTATCAGTTTCATTAAGAGACTGAACTTATTGGGTGAAATATAATTAGGCGTGAGCCACAATAGGCCTGCTGATGGCCGCAGTGTAGGGTCTACTGAGACCCACTCACAACAAACCTAACCTAACCTAACCTAATGCTGATGTAATTACCACTGTTCTTCGTAAAACTCTCACTCCTTTTTTCTCCACTGAGCAAGTACAACACAAACATGTGTTACTATTATTAACAGATGCAGCATGCTACATTTTGAAGGCTCTCTAGCGGACAGTTTGGCAACCGTAAATGACATTATTTCGAATTTACGACAGATTCCTGGTAAATTTGGAAGAAAGCTTGAACAGAAAGTTACTTATGTGTTTGAAAATAATCCCTATTTTTTGGTTCTTCAAGAAATCTTTGATCACTGTTGCCATCTTGAGGGATATATCCTGAGTCGAGGGATTTTTGAGGTCCGCAAGGGACAAAGCGATATTCACGTAATTTTGAGGAATTTTTGAAAACTTTGTCATAAATGAATTAAATATATTTTTTTTTGTTATAGTCGCTGTTTTTGTTTTATTTAATTGATCACTCCCTCTATCTTCTGGTCATAAAGAGAATCAACAATATTGTGCCGGTTCATTTGGGTGCTATTTAGGTCTAGTAGAAATGTGATGAAGTTGAACCTAATATTATACATATGAAATGCTGTATTTCATACGTATGCACATGATGTCACTTTTTCAAGGCCGTTGCTTGGAGGATAAACAAATAACAAATCATAACCTCACTTCAGTTCCTTATAATTAATATAAAAATACCATTGTATTTATTTAATAACATTCAATTTTTGTCTCCTTACATTTTTAATTAAAATGCCAATTTTTTGTATTGTGGTGGGTTGTGAAAATAACGTAGCAAGAGACAGTGTCAGTATTTATATAATTCCATTAGTCCTTGAAAATCATAAACAATATAATCAATTGGCGTGTGATAATAATGATTAAAACCAAATTTTATGACAAGAAACAGAAATATGTTCACAATAAAATATTAAAACCAATCACCAAAGTATTATGTGACTGCATTTGAGGTTATGGCATTTTCTTAGTTTTACCTCCAAGCAAATTAGCCACATCATAAGGTCATGTGCCACAGATTTTCAGTGTCTAAATAGTGTGGCATGTTTTATATTTTACTAACTAATTTTTATTTTGTATTATATTTTGCTATCTAACTTAAACTAATTGGAACATAATTTAAACTTGGCAGGATTTTTTAAAGAAAATATGGGATATTTTATGCTTGCACATGGGACGGTTTGTTATAGTCACGTGGCAACACTGTCTTTGATGTACTAATAAAAGCCAGTCCTGACGCCGATAATTTAGCTTTTTATCGATATGTTCCTATAACAACTTAGAACTTTTTCACTCTATAAAGAAATATATGTATATATTGTCTACATGAGCAGTCCTGGAGTAGGTTTGGAATCTTTGATGTGAATATAACACTGACATAGTTTTCCACAAAACACCAAAACATTATATACTGCATTCGACGCGCGTTTCGCCAACCAAGTTGGCATCATCTGGAAATGATTAAAACTAATCTTATGCTAACGATCTACCCTATTTATACCTAAACTAATGTCACGGTCAGAACCGCGTCCCACTAACCAATAAAGTGGGCTATTTGGGATAGGCCTCTGTCACTATTCATACTATTTTTACAGTTTATGATTTTCAAGCTTTCAAATGCATTCAGCTGTCTAGTATTTGTTACATTCCTAATTAATCTTAAATTGTTAATATCTATTTTAAGGTTGTTCTCAAACGCATGTTGTGCAACACTAGACTTATCTGTTCTACCATATTTGAATGGGCCATAAGCTCTTTGAATTTAGTTTGAATTGAAAGTCTACTCTGTCCAACATATTTTTGATTACAGTCCTTACAGCTAATTTCGTAAATCCCCGACTTTTCGTTTGTTTTAATTTTGTCTTTTGGATTGCCTAAAAGTTGTTGTAGTTGGTTTCTCGATGAATGAACCACTGTCATACCTACACCTTTAAAAATCTTACCAATACCACGGGTGATTCGAGGATCGAATGAAATAGATTCAAATTTTGGATTTTTTCTTTCACTTTGAAAGGTCGAGGAATTTCGAGCGACTTTAAATATTCATTTCCTAATTATTTTATCAATTAAACTTACAGAATATCCATTACTTGCGGTTATATCCTTAATCAATGCCTTTTCTTTTTCATTGTGCATAATGGTGAAAGTCCTTAGGGATATCATCCACATACCTAAGCCAAACCCTGGAAAAATACTCGAATTCTTCTTTTGCTTCCGCCTCGAATCTGTTCATGAAGAGACTGGCAATGAATGGTGACAAAGAGTTACCCATTGCTGTCCCTTCATGTTGTTCGAAGAAATTATCGTTGAATCGAAAACAATTTTGTTTCATGCAGAGTTTAACGAATCGAGGATATTCTTTTACTGCATCTTGACTGAGACTGTTTAATTCGAGTACATTCTGTCCCTGATATTAACAACTTTGTATCTAAATTAAACAGTTGTTTCGAGTCTGTTAAATACACATATGAAATTGAAAACTCTGGACAACTACTATTTTTATAGTCTGTTCATTTAAACTTTGCAGTGAGCCCGATTTACAATGGGCAAAGTAGCGAGTGTATTGTAAATTGCTTATTTCCAGGCGTAATAAATATATCATTGTAGGTTACTTATTTATTACCAGGCATAAAAAAATATTTCAACGCATTAGAATTAAGATAAATGCCCTTTAGGTTTATTGAATCACTGGAAAAATATATCAACAGAGTGAACATATGTAAATTTATTTACAATAACAAGAAATGTATTACTGGTTAGCAGTAGAAAGAAACAAAATAAAAAAAAATAAAATGGACATATTTTCTTTAAAGTTCTTGAATAAAAAACTAAAATGACTGGTTACGCCGAAATAAGAACATCCTAATTTAATAAAAAATTTCGATTTAGCTATAAGAAAGCCAAACGTCTTAAAAATTTCCATTACTTTTAATTTTGTGTATCCATAAGAAATAATGTCAGAAAATAAAACAATTTTAAATTCTACCCGCTTTAGAGCGGACCAAATTTTTTGCTGCACAATTTTCATACTGCTCCTTTAAACAATGTTATGTTTCTCTCTAACTTAATATAAAGCAATATGCTGCATTTTGAACTGACCTGTGTAAAAGAGTGATTAAAATATACACCATATTATACTGTGTTCATTCATAATGAGCACATAAAAAACTGTTTACCTGGGCTTGCAGAGTGACCCTTTGTCTTAAATATAACATATTATTATTTTTAGGTAAGGTTAAGGGAATATATTGGTCATTAACAATTAGGTTTAATACTTACATATTACTATTAGCCATCGAAAACAGAATTCAATTTATATTAAAACACAATCTACAAACGTCCAACTACTACCAATGCCTATGAAATAAAATAAACAACGAAAATTGATTTAACCGCTATCAGAACTTTGCACTTGTGTATATCTACCTGCCGTCTGCACCAATCATCTGCGCGCATTTTGTTCCCTACCCTGGCTAACGCTGCAAAGCTTATGTGAACAGACTTTAGATGCATTAATAATTAGAACTAGTGAAGTTATATCTCTAAGGACTCTCACCATTGTGCTCAACACAAAATGGCGAGTTAATTTTCTCGTCCATCATCTATTAAGTTTCCGCTTCAATAAGGTGAGGTTTGAAAAAGAAAAGGCATTGATTTAAGGATACAGCTGCGAGTAATGTATATTCTGTAAGTTTAATAAAAACCTTGGCCAATCACTTCATTCACTGCGACATAAGTTCAAGGTCAAAACAACTATTTTGCACAATTCTGAGTATAACATTATGTTCATTATATGTACGATGTATGTATTATTACCATTTTTAGTATGCGATTGTATTCTTCCTTGATGCCCACAAGAAGTACAAATGTTTTTATTGTTCAATTGATTTTCAAATTTCTCATATACATCTTGTTTCGACCTCCAAGACCTCAGTCTGTCCAGAGTTTCCTCGTCGGATAATTGATCAAATAATTTTAAGACTAATTCTTTTCCAATTCTTTGCACCCCCTCATTATAATCGCTGCCACATAATAAAGCCATTGCTATTATTTTGTTTCGACCAAAATCTACAAAAAATAAGTTGTAATATAAATCTTCTACAAATCTTTCTTGAATAATTTTTTATGATCCTCAACCTACTTAAAAAATACACTATATGATTCTTTAAATTTGTTGATATACTTACTGAGGCTTTTGTAGGCCTTTGTGATGTCATAAATATCAACAGCTCCTCCACTTGCTGCACAAGATCCTTGTGCAGATATAGAAAAATTTCTGTATACTACTTTAGCACCATATGCAAAACAATCGGAATCCTGTGATATACAGCCATCAACAAGCTGAAAATTTTGTCATACACTATATGATAAAACAAAACACAAAAAATTATTTTAAATTTTTTATATAATATATTTAATAAATGATATTGGCGTATTGTTGAACCATCTGATAGTGCAAACTAACTAAACAATATCTTCAAGATAATTTAATCAATATTGAGGGCTATCATTTTTAGTGTCAACAGTTGGCACCACTGGCGAGTAAGGTAGCTGGCAAAAGTTATTGTTAGGCGCGGAACAAGTTTATAGGGTTTTATTATAATTATTTCGTATACTAGTTAATAAAAAAACTTGTTAATTATGCCTCAGTGTTGTGCAGTTCCATTTTGTTCGGAAACAAAAGGCAGACTATGTTTCCGAGAAATAAAACTCGCCTAAAACAGTGGTTGGTAGCAATTCGCAGGGATAACTTTACCAAAACATTCACGTTTTTGTAAGAAACATTTTAATCTTGACAATTATGCATTACTAAAGAGCGTGTACTACAGAAAAATCGTAAGTAATCATGTGCATTCGTTGTTTTCATCATGCTCATTCTTGATATAACCTAACCTTAATGACACCTCAGGTACAATAATTTCCCTACTGAGCAAGTAAATTACTACTATTATTATGTTTCTATCATAGTCTTGAAGTCTGTGAACAGAAATACAGAACTTACAACTTCATAATAATGATACTTTTGACAAATCTGTCCTAGTAAACTTACTTATCTCTGAATTAGCTGTTCTTTAGGCCCGCCTAATTTTGCGCCTTTTTTTCTTAGCTCTGTTTTTAAAGCACTTGCATTCATCAACATGTACCATATATCTCCCATATTTCATCAGAATGGGTTGATAGTGCAGGTACAAAGTAACTATTAACATCTACTTATTTCCCTTGCCCCAAAACATAGTACGAAAATACGATATTGCAAATATCTTTCCCTTGCCCTTTAATTTATTCTATTCAAGTCTTACATTTATCTATTATGTGAATGATAACACGACACAATCACTTATTTCCCTTGCCCCAAAACATAGTACGAAAATACGATAGGTAATTATACATTTGCGCAACATTTCCTTTGCAGCAAATGTCCTCTATAGAGACACTTCACGCGTGTGTACAAAGAAAACACGAAAAATATCGAAGTGGCTGTTGTAAAGAATTACCAAAGATATTATAAGGATGAACAAGCGTAAATGTAAACGTGTACTCATATAAGATATCTTATACAAGTACGCATTTGCATTTACGATTTTGATTATGAGTATTTCACTCTTATACGGGTTACTCGTAAACGCTTAATAGCTAGGTGTCTGCTTGTCATAATAAAGCGTGTCCCATAAATCATATGCCAGCCCAAAAGGGGTGATATGAAATGCATGTTTGAGCATCTTTTTTATATCACTAATAGATGTCATCCACTCCATGGTTCTAGGATCACTCATTCCCTTTACTTTTCTATTTTTAACACAAATTAAGGTAAGTATAAAGTTGATGTGACCTCATTTTACCCATACCTTAATTAAGCAATCGATCCAAATTCTAAAATAAAAACAATAAAATTTACCTACCCCAGCTTCATTTAAGTAAGCACATAGGCTCTCTGCTTCCCCTTTCCCCTTTATGCACACTAAACCCATATAACGCAACATATCCTCACACTGCCGCAAAACAAAATGAAACCTGGTCCTGTCCTTCCCTGTTTTGACTGAATTAGTTTTAGGTTTTGCACCCTTGAACTGAATATCATTTCTTGCTGCAATCGTTTGGTATTTCAATTCCGGAGCTTTACCTTCTAATACAAATATAGGGTTTACTTCCATTAGCAGAAGGTAACATGTTCTGAAGTATAAATTTCTGCAAAGGGACTATTTCAAATTAGTGTCAAAATACTGTCTGGTCGGTGAAAGAATACCCTAGGAAAGAATGTGACTTCTGCATTCTATTCACAATTAAGCATAAATGAATTAGTGCAATTCAACTTTTTGTTATCATTTGCTTCAGCACCTATTCATTAGGAGAGATATTATATTTCTACTATATGGTTCCGCAAAAAGTTGGCGACTTATCGGCAATACTCTCCCTTGCCTTACGGGCCTTCTTTCGCCGACTGGACTAATATTCGTTACAAACTAACCTCAAATACATCCGAGGTTGTACCTGATATTCAGCGATATTTTGAGCTTCACATATCCAGCAAGACAAATCTACTGCTACTGTCTTTCCCTGGATTTCGTATAATGGTTTACGTTCACAAAAAGGAGCTAAAATTGTCCACAAATGTTTTATTCCCATATTTCTATTTAAAATAAATTCAAAAAATCAAAACATGAATATGACAGTTGACAGGAAGCATAGATCAAGGATACATTTATTTATTTAAATTTAAAAATAGGCATCTTCTTTTGCACAGTTAAAATTGTTCTTGAAATTACTGTTCTCTGATAATCATGATTTAATAATCAGGATTGGATAGATTCAATCCAGATTAACAAGTCAAAATTAACCATAAAATTGAATAAAACTTCAAACTTGTACCTGCCCAGAGACAACCACTGTCTCTGACCTGCCGTAAACGTCAGTTTTGAACGTTGTTTATAAAGAATTTATGCTCGAATCCACATATAATCATAGCAATTTGCTGATTACAAAACAGGATCGTGATAGTGAGATGACATATTTTTAAATCATGCTTTAAAATACTTGTTTGGATTCAATCACTCTGTGCAAAAGAAAAAGACTAATACTTTTGTTTCTTGTGAAAAATGGAACTCATGATTTGCTCACAGAATTCTGCGAGTGTGGATTCCCTTTAGCCTATGTGGCAAGAGAATATTTGTTCCATAATCTAGGACTTTAAAGAATAATTATAATCACTGGAGAATATCATACTTCATGATTGATTAGCTGCATCCTCGACTACTTAACTTATGCTAGATTATATAAGTTATGTTGATATTTTGCTTATTGTTTACACTTCTGAATACGTGACGTCAGATACAAATGCTTCAATCACAGTCTAAAATTTATACTGTGATTCTGAGAGTATAATGTATTTTTATACTCTCAGCTGTGATTAAAGCACAGTATATATACTGTGACTGTGTTGAAGGCTTCAAGGTGTTTCCTATTTCATAGAATTACGTTTGCGTCGTTGGCGACCACAGAGAACCTCCTGTCGTTGGTATTTTTGTCTAGTTTAGATTAAAATTAATCTTCCTTTTTCATACCGTAAATGCTACCGCTACTTAAGGATGATACCACAGACCTCGGATTAAGTCTATGGATGATACACAATGGGTTGCAGTAAAACTTAAGACTTAAAACGTATTACGTAACCAACGCATGCCGTTTAATGAAGCAATACACAATGGGTTCCAGAAACTTAAGACGTAAACTTAAGGTTGGAATTTCCGACCGGTTCGATTTTTAAGTCTTTCGTCTTACGGAGAGCCAATCAAATTGAGGTATTTTTGGTGAGAAAGAATTACCAACAGACGAATAAAGTATTACCTGGAAACGGAAATAACAATCGTTGTACAGTGTACGGTGTACGACGAGTTTTGGGGTTATCTAAATTAAAATCTCTAATTTGTTCAGTCTTTTTAATATTCATCTCGATATTCTACTAAATATGCTAATAAAAGTATTAGATAGTTTTAGTATTAAATAGCTATAAATACTTTAAAACAAATTATTCTATTAAAACAACTACCTCAAAAGGCAAAATAGGCCTGCCTGCATGGCACACATGATGAGAGTTAAAATTTCGCCATCTATTGTCTCCAACAAAAGTATTTTAAAATTTTGGGTTTAGAAAAATATTTGTTATGAATGTTATGATATATTATTATCCAATCTTCAAAACTAACGTTAATGTCCTGCTCCTATTATGACGTTTCTGTCAATGTTCTTGATTGGCTACGTATAGCAGAGGGTTGTCCCTGCATGTTAAGTTTTTCATGCATTGTGTATTGTCTTTTTCTGTTCTGTGGTGTATTGGAGACAGTAATTAAGTTTTAAGTCTTAAGTTTTACTGCAACCCATTCTGTATCAGACTTTCTTCAGTATAGGGATATTTTCGCGACATGCCGGGTTACATATGAACTGTGTGGCGGTATGACCCCACCACATACCGTCAAAACGGTAAGCATATAAGCATTCCTTACAGTCATACGGAAATGGCAGTATTTCTAGCAATTTCATTGGCCGTTTTAAGATAGTCGCAGGGTATGCGCAGTTACATGACATGTCAAAGTGTATTAAATCCTTTTGGAATCGTTTTATCAGCAAGGAACTGGTTAGGCTAAACAGAAGATACTGGCATAGCACGCGGAAGGTCCAGGGTTCGAAACACAAACTTTTTATTTTTTTTTTTAAATAAATATTTTTTAGTTAGTAAGATTTATATGAAGATTACAGTTTTTCCTTGCCCTTTAATTACATTTTCTCCTTGCCCTCTATTATATTTTGTTTATTTTCACGGTGCCGAATTCCCCTTTAAAAATGATATCTGATGAGCACGCCATGCCGTGGCCTTGAAACGGCCAATGAAATTGCTAGAAATACTGCCATTTCCGTATGACTGTAAGGAATGCTTATATGCAAACGGGCAACATGTCGCGAAAATTTAATGGTTATTAATTAAACTGTGGTAGTTAAAAATTTAACATAATCAGCTTGTTCGGAATGTTTTGCCAAAGTCACAAGAGGCAAATAATATTTAAAGGCTCTGTTTATCTTAATTCAAGAGAAATCATTAGGTACTTACGGGAAATAACTAAAGAAAGATTATTATTTTTACCATTTAACAATATATTTGCCGTTTCCAAGTCGACAGTCAGCAACACGTTATTTCCATTGTAATTTACCTCTATTTCGATTTGTATTTAATACAGTTATTTGATTTATGTTATTTTACGATTTTGAAGCTCTCTAGGTTATGTTCTAATGTCAAGCCAAACAAGGATAGAGATACATACCACTGCTAACCTACCTTGAGAGTTAAGTATGTTGCGCTATCACATTTGAACTAAATTGCTGACGTAACTACATACTCCTCTATGTCCAGAGACGGTTGTCTCTGCTATGTCACCATTTTCGTGAGAATGATACATTAGCAAAATAATACATACCGCTAATCACCCAGTATGTCGCGAAAATATACCTTATGTTCTGCACCTAATCAGCCTTCACTCTTTACATCTTTTTCTGTTCTGTGCTTTACAAGAAAAACGTTTGAATATGTATTTGCCATGATATAAAATTATTTCAAGGTTTCTAAATAAATGAAGCCATTCTTTTAATTCCACTAGATTATTTTAAAATTTAAATATTAAACAGTTCCAAATTTATCAATTTAATAAACATATGAAATCATAATTCTAAGCAGTCACTATTCAAATATTTATTAAAGAAATTCTATATGCAATATAAACAATGTTATATAAATAAAAAATAAATCATTCTAATATTAAGAACTCCAAAACAATTAAAAATTTGTTGTTACTACAGTGTTATAATAAGGGTATTCATTGCTAGTTAATGATTCCCATTCTTGTTCATTAGAATCAAAATCGTACATCCTGATTATTGTATTCCTTAAATTATTCATTCTTCTTCTTTTTGCCATTAAATAAACCTATAATGAAGACAACACAGTTGATTTAAACCAAGCATGATCCTATTAACTTACCAAAACTGAAAGTAGCATTACTAATGCAATAACAACTAAAGGAATTATAAGATATTTTACATCATCGGTTTTAACAGGCTCTTTCGTGGTCGTAATTGGTTCTGTAGTGAAATTTGCAGATTGATACATTATAATTTATTACAAAACACATTTTGAAGGTAACCAATAAATAATTAAATCACATCATGATTTAAAATACACGTTGTCACATGATTCGTATAAATAATCAGACAATTTAACAAAAAAAGATTAACCCGACGGTCAAGATTATTCTATTTACATTTTTTATGAATTTATAGGTTAGATTGCAGCTGTCAAAATTCAAAAAATTTGGCACTGTATAGGGTGGTTCACACTATTATGTTGGCAGAAAATAGAGCAATAAAAGTCTATTCAAATTTATCACAAACAAAGTCAACACTTTGTTTTAGAAACTACTTAAATTAAGAACTAATTTAGATCTACAACTGAAATATATTGTTGGTTAAGATACTATTTATGGGTTTTAAAATTTTTATGTAGTTTTTTTCTTGTAGATGTAGTGGCATAGCTGCTAATGCGACATCTGTCGGTAACATTTAAGTGTCAAATCTGTATCGGGGTGGTGTCATTTTTCGCGAAAAATGTAAGTTTTTGCCAAAATAAACAATATTCATGGATATTTTACTACTTTTTATGACATGCCAAACAATTTGAAGTAATTGCGTGTGCTTTTTTGTAGCATATTTTTAATTTCTACACATGAAAAATAGCTTCAATTCTTGAGTGCGTTTCATTTTATTTTGTAAAAATAAAACGTTAATTCTTCTGAATATCTTTTAAAATTATACAAATGTATAGTAAACTACATATGTGTAAGCAATATTGATTGATTTTTGTTATAAACTGCAATATTTCATGGCCAAATCTAAAGAATTTACAATTTGACATATATGACCAGTGAAGTAGTGTAACAGGGGTTAGGGATTAAAAAATTGTGATTACATTGCATACATTTTTTGTAATAGTTTTTTTTCGTTTTAGAATATACCAATTTGATATTGTAACTACTTTTTAGGGAAAATAAATTGTGATAAATAGTGTTGAAAACTAAAACATAAACAATAGTTTTAAATTAAAAAATTATCTAGTACAATAATTTAAATTGGTGCTTTTTTTAAATAAACTAGTAAAGCATATTTTAAAAAATAGTGACTTATTAGCCTTCAGACTGGAATTGGACGATTTTAAAAAGTATTCACATTTCCTGAAAAATGGTAGTCCTGCAAGGAAGAATAATGGTGTGCCAAATTTAAGAGTGTCTCGGTGTCAAGCTTGCCATCCTGAAAAAAATAGAAAAACGGGACAGTCTTGCCCTAAACTTGAATCAAGAGGGTAAGTCAGTTTTGTCATTTGGGGTATATACATTTTTTTAAAGTCGTATGAAATATTTGTCTTAGCAATCAACCATTTTCTATATAAGTATTACCAGCAAGCGTTATGGTAATTTTTGGTATACACATTTTTTTCTGAAGGCAAAATTGATGCCAGATTCATATTCTTTAGATAAAAATATGTACCTTATTGTGTATACCAAAAGTTATCTAGAAAGTTGATACCTCGTTCATCTAACTCTTGAAAATGAGCAGTATTTCAAGTAATCTAATAATAGTAAAATCTGCAGCAAACAGCAGGTACATAATTGTTAGAATAAATATTTTATATTTCTTGATGGGGTCTATCAGTACTGTACAAGGGATTATTTCCCTTCCACTATAGTGGGCAAAAAATCAAAGGAAATACAACAACATTGGTTGATTGAAATACCAAATATTTCGAGCATTAATACTTGAGGTTTGGCACATTATTCCGTGCTGTCTTAAATATTAAATATAAATTACTCTACCTATTTTGCAGATTTTAAAATCTGGTCCACTTTTGTTAATAGGCCAGTGAATAGGGAAAAAATTTAACATTAATTCTAACATTTTTGAAACTTTTGTCATCTGTTGAAGTACCAACCAAAAGAAAACCATAAAATATTGCAACTCGATTCTAGGTCGGCAACATTGTTAATATCGCGAAAAATTAAATTAAGCAATATCTCGACGAACAAAAATGTAACACCGCTGCAAATTTGATAGAATTTGTATTACAATAATCAAAATATAAAGCTACATTTGCAGCACCTTATGACCCGAGCATAATAATTAATTATCAATAATTAACATTAGTTTTCACGTCTCTATTCACTGGCCTATAACTAATAAAACATAATATGTAATTTATTACTTATATAACACTAGTGCCCTTGGCTGCCTATCTTGGACATAACATTAGAAAATAGAGAAATATGTGCTTATTTTCAGTTTACTAATAGACCCCATTATTAAAATTTGACTTCTGTGTAATTAATGTTTAAATTTAATTCCTTTACATATTTTCATTTTGCAATAGCTGCAGTAGAGGACCACACAATGCGTGATTATGGCTACTTTGCCTCAACTTTTGTGAGGATACAGTAATTTATTATATTCGCATCAATGTAATTATAAATGATGAAAACCTGCTTTGTTATATAACGAAACTGATAAAAATATCAGTGAGGCCAATATATAATTTAACATAGTAGGATATTAGAAACTAGAATAGAAACTACAGTTTTTATTTTGTGTTGTTTTGTTCTTTACGGCGTGTCAAATATTTCTTGATAGGAATTGTTTATTGTGGTTTGATTCATGATAACACATCTTCAGTTCAGCTGAAATCTTGTAGAAACATTCCTTAATATATTTGTGTAAACTTCTAATAGGAATATCAGTTAGGCTTATCAATAGATTATTTTTTCTTATTGGTTCTTAATTGTTTTTCTTAGTTTTCTTATCTTAATTTTGTTTTTTGTATTAGGTCAGGAGGTATTTTAAATTTTCTCCAGTTTATGTTTTTGCAATTTTACACGAGTTTTGCAAGTTTTGTGAATCAAACTTTGTTCGAAATATCATTTTCAATAATAATTTTATTTGTAGTAATTTGTGACTTGTAACTGCACTAGAAGCACTCATGGAGCTGTTTGTTTTTATGGAATATTCGTATACTATTTTTTTCTTAGTTAAGATGTGTTGAGTGGCCAGTAATTGATTTGATTGAAAAGTTGTATGGACAGCATTGATAGCACCTTATAACACAAATATTTTACAGCTCTATAACTTATGTAACATCAGTAACCACTTTTAGCCAGTAGTAAATCCAATAAAACCATGTTTGTTACACTAATAAAATTTCCAGCACTGTAGTTTCCACTGGTTTCATTGGGATATAATTAAAACTGATTTTAAAATATCAGTGTGACAATCAAAAGGCAAGGGATAAACAAAGAAAATTTTATGAAGTTGTATGGACTCTAATTAAAAATATGTTGGACAGACGAGATGTCTAATTTTCACTAGAATCAAGGAACAGATCATCTAACTAAGATATTGAAGATCTAAAAGTCTAGTATTATCCAATTTACATTGAGAGTTCAGTGATGGAATATTGCCAATTTAAGATTAATGATGAAACGTAATAAACAATAGAGATAACTAGATAACTTTTTGAGAGTCTAGAATTTCTAGATATTATAAAAGGTAGGCATAGCATGATTAGAAACAAAGGCAAATTGAACTATAACAATGTGTAAGGTATATAGGTTATTTATCGTTCAGTTTTATTCATCTCCCGATGATCCTATAGATGTCTATTTCGAACTCAACTTTCCGTTATATTTTTCATATTTTCTGAAAATTCGTTGTAAAACTTTAAAATATAATTAGGTAATTGTAAGTGAGTGTAAAAATGAAGGAATACTGTATTGTTAGCAAAGAGATGCAACTTCTCAGATAAGTGAAATTGTGAACGTACCAACAGATGTGCTAGCACATGTATAAGGTATAAAACAAAACTTAATGGTATTTTACTTGCAGATTTAATAGTTCGACCATTCCGCGAAAGGGTAGTGAGTCAAGTACGACCAGCAAAGGAAGTACACGTGGCATCCATGCTTGGACGAAATCCCTAACACGACACTCATCTAAAACACCTAGTCACAAACGTTCAACATCGAACGCCTCCTCCGCATCTTGTGAATTGGGGGAGGAGGCTACTCAGGTGCTCATCACGCCAGGTTCCTCCTCCCCTGGCATCACTAGTTCACAACCTACACCTATACCTAGAAAAAATGCTGTAAGTGGTGGAGCTTTAGGCAACATTTTTTACCATTGTTTTGTTTTTGCATGAAATAACTATTTATTGCACCTAAAAAAATTGTTCGTAACAACTGTCTTTAAAATTAGTCTAAAACGAAACAGCATGCTTTTTTAAGAAAAAAGTTTTGATTCGAAAAATAATTTTTAAACGTGACCTTGCATGACCTTGCTTAAGTTGACCTTAAATAATAATTCATAAAACGTATCTCTATTTAAACAAGTCGCTTATTTTGTCATAAATGGAAAAGGTATCCAAAAGTAGGTATAAGAAATAACTTGTGTAGACATAAGTAATTCAAACGGAAAAATCATCTTTTAACATAATAATTAAAATTGTTTAAATATTGCTTTAACGAGAACAGAGGGGCCTCCTACCAGTAAGTAAACATGGTTTGATTTGGTAAGGTATCTGTAAACGACTTGCTGTTTGTCATGGGTTGATGTTGATATATAAGAATCTGTGATGTCATAGCTCATAGTAAGGGACCATCTAGTGCATTCTTAACATGATAATGCAATATTTAATGGTGAAGTCATTATAAATTGAAGTAAACTGATCAAAAACTATTTGCCGTTATTTCTAATACATTATTGACGGCACAATATTAAAATTATTATTAACAAAATTTAAAATGAGTTGTTTTATGTTTTGTGCTCATCGTAAATGTTTCTCCATGTCTCCCATATGCAATGGAGCATCTACATTAGTCATGCGACCCTTTCAGTTTCGAGCATAAGCAATTAGATCTAGAGTTTTGTTAGACAGTTATCGGTTGCATTCTTGATAGAAGGATAACGTCTTACAATGATGCAGTCATGTAAACTGTGCCCATTGTAGTCCTGCTAATCATTCGTCATAACCTCAATTAACTATCAAGAATCAATGAGACCTACCTAAGTTCGTAAGCAGCATGTTCTTTCTTTGGCAAAATATGGACATATCCGTCGTCGGGGTTTTTATGTCAAAGAAGGAATATGCTGTTTGTAAATAGGCAGTTCACCTTAATTCCTAATGGTTATTTGAAGTCATGAAAAGAAAATTAGTGGGACTGCAATGGACATCCATCTCTATGATTGAGAAATTGTATGACGTCACCCTTTTAACAAAAGCTTAATAGGTAACCGTTTGACAGGACTCTAGACACTGCATAAACATAACCTACTTACCAGATAATTATCAAACTGAGATCCAGTTTTAAATGATATAGTGTATCATTATGACCTTTTAAAAACTGACGCTAGCTTACCCTAAGGCTATGTGCGAACTGTAATTCTACATATACACTTCCACTGTGAGTCTAGCCTAAATAAGTCTTATACATTACATAATTTATTTGGCAAGCTTGTAATATATTTTGTTAATCTTTTGAGAACTTCGGTGACTACTGGTCAATATGGGTTATGTTGTTTAATGTTTCTAAGCCAAACTGAATGTGTGACATCAGACGCAGATGCTCTATTGTCTGCAAGTGTCTAATAATATATCTTAACAATACGAGGGTTGCCTTTCATATTTCGGGAATGGACGATTCTGGTGCTGCCATCTAACAACCGACGTCCCTATCGTAAAGTTCAACTTTTTGTCGGTATACGTACTCAAAACGTTTTGTCGTACAGGCGCCATTTGTGTTGTTTACAGTGACTTGACAAATTCATCTCGGCTAACAAATGGAATTAAGTCGTGAACATTTCCGTGCGATTATTTTTTACAACTTTCGACGTGGATTATCTCAACAACAGTGCATCGATGAACTTAATTCGACTTTTGGCGATGAAGCACCATCAAAAACCAGTTCCAGAAAACATTGATGCTGTGCGTGAACTGATATTGCAAGATCGTCATGTGACTTATCGTGAGATTGAGACATCCGTGGGCATTAGTGGGACCAGCATACATTTAATATTGAATGAATATTTGGCCACCAAAAAAATTTGTTCACGTTGGATCCCGCATAATTTGACAATCGCTCAAAAAAAGGCTCGTGTCGATTGGTCGAAAGAAATGCATGTTCAATAAATATAATCGCGGTGCTTCAAAACACGTCTATGACATCGTAACAGGTGACGAATCATGGATCTGTGCGTTTGAACCTGAAAGTAAACAACAGTCGACTGTATGGGTCTTTCAAGACGAGCCACATCCAACAAAAGTTGTTCGCGCACGAAGCACTTGAAGCAAATGGTCGCCTGTTTTTTTCGGAAAAACCGGACATGTGGCAACTGTACCATTAGAACAACGTCGGACGGTCAATTCTGAATGGTACACAACCATTTGTTTGCCAGAAGTCTTCGGAAAAATAAGGGAAACCAACCGCCGAAGACGCATCATTCTCCACCACGACAATGCGAGCTCTCACACATCGGCTCAAACAAGAGACTTTTTGAGAACTCAACGCCGTACAGCCCTGATTTGGCACCCAATGACTTTTTTTATTCCCGCACATCAAAAATAAATTAAGAGGTCAACGTTTTTCGACACCTGAAGAAGCGGTTGATGCGTTCAAAATGCATGTTTTGGAGGTACCTCAATCGGAGTGGAAAAAGTGCTTGAAAATTGGTTCAAGCGCATGCAAAAGTGTATTGATCTTCATGGAGAATATTTTGAAAAACAATAAAGCCATTTACAATGATTAATTTCTTTTTTTGTTCTCTATTCCCGAAATATAAAAGGCAACCCTCGTATAGCTGTGTAAATCAGTTATCCATAACTGATTCGTTTCATGTGTCGAGGACACCACATGGTTACTTGGCTCTATTTGGGGTTATTCTATATGAAATTGCTCCATTTCGAATTATGTGTTGATAATTTAGCGTGGCCCTTATTTCCCTTTTAATCTCCTGGTTTTTTTTGTTAAACTCGGTTGATATTCTTTCCAATATCTTGATCCCTGTTTGATCTAGAGATTTGAGCTAAAAACTCTTTACTGCCATTGAAATTTGTTATATTTCATACCAAACTGTTTTACAAGTGTTACTTTTTATATTTCCAAAAAAAAAAAAAAATCTGTAGAGGAAAAGTTTCAAACAATTTTTTCCCTACTTTGATTATACTCAAGTGATTTTAGATTTGACGGCACAACCCTCTTTTCCCTATAGTTCGGAAAATTGAATAAATCCTTTTTTTTTAATGGTCGTGCAACCTTTTTGTTTGATTTGACATGTAATGACCCGTTAAGTAAGAAGTGTAATACGTTATGCATTTTTATGTATTCACAGTTGTTTTAAATTTTATTCCAAGAGTGCGGACAAAATTTCAAATATATAATCACAATGTTGTAGAGTCATGGGAAATAATAATTTACTAGCAAAATATTTAAAAAAAATGGTAATTAGCTATAAAACATCTGAATTATATTTGGCTAATAGGAGTCCAGTATTCAACAGTTATTGAGCCAACATGAGTTGTTTATTCATTTGGTAAACTGTACCTCTAAAAAGTTCCATTTAATTAAACAACTTTTAAGGCAGATCTAAATAAACATGTTGCACACTTAAAATCAAAACGTTACCACAAAGACGTTTAATAGGAGGATTTTCTGGAATATTTTTCTTAGAATAAAATGTTTAACAAATTATATGATTTAAGTGACTGCCACATTTTTTGTATACTGTTGAAATCTTGTCCGTGCTGTTTTATGCAGCAGTTAGCACAATCACGTAGGTGGAGGTACGTTTTATTGAAGTTATTGTGCAGTATTAATATATCGGTAAAAATTATTCTGTAACGTCTAATGAAATAAAATAAATTACCTAATTACTGTTTTCTTTATTTTAAAGTACAACTCGAGGAGTTTTTTGTCGCATTTTGCGAATCTACGAGATTGGATTCTTGTATGTATTAACGCTTTAAAAATGAGATTTTCGTCTAATCTAGTTGAACCTTAAGCACAAAAAAAATGTATAACTATAATATACGTGCACCATTGTCAATTAAGTTATAACATTTTTAAAATCTTGCCTAATAAAATAATTATCACTATAAGCTGCCAAAGTTCCCAGAATCTGAATATAGATGTGAATAATATCTGTACTATTTCTGTAATAATCTCTGTTGCATGGAGAAAATAAAATATTCGCAATATAAAGAAGTATTTCGTTCTAGGATTCGTCAAATCTTCCAACAATCAAAGGTAGTGTCACCACACCAGACAAATTCAGTGCAGCATTTGATAAGATTGAGAACTTGGAATATATCGATCAAGCCACACCGACAGATGTAACCCACTTGAAGAGCAAGGGTTACCACACTATCGATACGGATCCTGAATCGAAAGCTGCTTCAAAATTAGCTTCTTCCACTGACGAGGATGTATTCAAGACACCACCCAGCAAACAACAAAAGAGCAAACTTAGGCCTAAGACAAATGGCAGCAAGAAGAAAGGAAAGAAAGATAAGGTGAAGCCAGCTGCCAGTGTTGAGTTTCTTCCAGACAGCTTGACAGATGTGAAACAGGGTTCAGAGAAAACACCACCACGTGAGTCTGTTACTAAGATCCGTACAGTTACCTCAGATACAGAAACTACTAAGATTGTTACGACGACAACGAGCTTAAATAGGTATGAACACTAATTATTTTAGGTTGTGGATAAATAATATCTTTTTTGAGCATGAACAGTTATTATTTTATATTTAAGTGGGTGGTTGTCTTACCATAACCTTACGGAACTTAATTTTTACTTTTACACAGGCAGTAATTTACTATTTGTATAAAGAAACATTAAAATATTACTAATAAAGGTATAATAAAAATTAAAATATCAAAGTATTCCAACAGAGAGGGTAAAATTAATTTACAAATATAATAAATACCGGTCATTTTTTAGAACACGCACTTCTAAAATACCACAAAACCAATTATACCGACACACTCTACACATCATCAGATGTTCGTAGCACAGTGTCATATCTTGTGCAAACAACCCTAACTACCCTTAAATAAAACAATAAGATTACAACACTTGACATAATCCACCCTGTATTCATTCATACGGCTGTCTGGGTGTGTTGTATAAAAACGCCGTCAGATGTCGCACAACGTTCTCAGTTATTGCTTTTAATAATGGCGGGTCAAATATTTATGTTAGAAATCACCACTAACAGTACTTGGATGAGTAATATGCTACGATTACATTTAACGGTGTTGTTTATTTACGGATTATACACTGGAATGAGAATAGGTTTGCTTACCTACTCCAACATCACTCTCTAACACTATGACAAATTGAATTAGCACCCTTTCACACCAAATTAAAATAAGTCATCTCATAAAACTTTACACAATATTTCAAAAAATAGGGCACTACTGTATGCAAATCAATATACATGGTACACCCTAATCGACAGCATTGCCACACATACGGCAAATTTCGTATTCTTCAAAATTTATCCATTGATTCAGTAGTACGATAATGCACTTCCTACAACACCATTCTTTCAAATGATTTGTTTGGCGACAAAATTTCTTAGAAACAATACAACATTTTAAACAAACGAGATTTTCTAAGAAGTAATGTGACAACGAATATTACATTGTCACAATCTGGCAACGCTGTTGGCCGCACCTTCTATTAATTTCACCTGTTGAATTAAAGTACATCTATCGCAGGGATTCACGTGAGACTACGCGAATAAGTTTAAGATGATTTTAACTTCATGTTGACAATTTTCTTTTTAATAAAGTCTTCGCTAAAAAGGTTTTTGGGTTAGTATAAACAAAAAACTGAGAGCTGATTGGTCGAGGGCGTATAGGGACGCTTACTCTTTGATTACAGGGCATTTTTCCTGACGATATTTCAGTTCTTTGTTATAGCGTGACGATTGAACATTCCATTACAATTGTTTAAAAAATGTCGGGAACAGCGGGCGCGACGAGTTGCGTAACTAGAGAATCACCTGTGCCTCGTTGTGAATTTAACAGTTGTGAACACTGTTATTATAATTACGAGAAATTTTTTCGAAACTCTTGAGTCTGACATACAGGGACGCAACACAAAATGTAGAGAGGATGTGGCTGAAGGTGCGTAAGTTAGTTCCGCGGTTCGGTAGAAAAAAAACACATTACGAGGGATATTTGTCTGAGTGTTTATTTATTATGAAACACAGGGATCACAGGACAAGGTTCCATGCCTTTTGGAAGTTGGCAGGAGAATTGTATCCGGGGCTACCGCATGATTAGGTGCATCCAGGAATGAATGTGAGTACCATATTATGTAAGTGATTGCTTTTATAATTGTTATTTTAAGATAACATATTTCCCTTGCCCTTTGAATTTCATATAACTAATTCATATATGCAAAAAATATTGAAAAATTACAGAAGGCGGTGTTCTTATTCCTTGCCCAAAAATTTTTGGGTGAAATAATGTCAAATAGGGTGCCTTTTTTGGGGGAAATAATGTCAAATAGGGTGCCTTTTTAAATATGATTACGGTTACAATAAAAGGGGTTGGTTTAGCGCATTTTTTAAAAATGGCGATGGGGTGGTTAAATTATAACGGGGGTGGCTTTTAAGGGTTGGTTTTGAGAAAATTATGTGGGGAACAAATAGGGAGGGGTGGTTTTCGTTGTTCTCATTCAGTCACTTTCGGCTCGTTATTAAAGGGGTTGGTTTAGCGAATTTTTAAAAAATGACGAAAGGGTGGTTTAAATATAAAGGGGGTGGCTTTTAAAGGATGGTTTACTGGTAAATATGAGGGGAACACATAGGGAGGGGGTGGTTTTCGTTGTTCTCATTCAGTCACTTTCGGCTCATTATTGCTCACCCAGCACCCCTATTCGCTCCACGATCCTGTAAGTTTGTTGGCTTATTTACCATTTGCACAACATTTCTTATGTCACAAATTGTTACTACATCGTTTGTGAGTACATTTATGCAAGAAAATTCGAAAAATTGCAAAAGTGCGTGTTCTAAAAAATTACATAAATACCAAAGATAATACCTAAATATGGTAACAAAGTCATAATCCTCTCACTTATTTAATTAAAGATTAAATAAAATTTCATACACCTCGTTGATTTATAAATTTGTATCATACAAAGAGAAGTGATTAAGCTTTAGTTGTGATTGCCCACTAGTAAAGATTTTTATTAAATAAATTGAAATTCTTATTGAGGCAGTTGTGTATACCATTCGCAGACCGGTTTCTGGTTCTTGCCTTCTTTAGTGCAAAGCAGGTATACACAACGACAACAAGGAGGATTTCAGAATCATAAGTCTACATGAAAGCAGAGTACCAATGAGTCCATGGTAACGCCATCTACCAGTATTAATCGCAATGTAATACATTGGGAAAATGCTCCAAGAAAGATCTTTACTAATAAAGGTATGGTAAAAATTAAAATACCAAAGTATAAAGCAGTCTATACTCAGTTAGGTAGACATATTCATAATGAAATAACTAAAATACAAATCAATAATAACTTACAGAGAGGATAAATTTAATTTACAAATACTAATAAATACCACAAATAAAATCTAAATAAGGTAGCAGTCATAATCCTCTCACTTTATTTAGTTGAAGATTAAATAAAATTGCCACACACACACTTTTTGATGACTTAAAAAGTTGTATTATACAAAGAAAAGAGATTAGGCTTTAATTGCGATTGCTCACTAGTAAAATATTTTTATCAAATAAATGAAAATTCTTCCTGATGCTGTTGCAGATAGATTTCTGGTTTTTGTCTTCCTCAGTGCTAAGCAGGTGTTTGCAATAATAATGAGGATTTCACAATCATGTCTTTATTAGTAAAGATCGCTTTGTCGAGCATTTTTCCAATTAATTACATTGCTATTGACACTGGCAGATGATATTCTACTTTCATGTAGAAACTTAGGATACAAGCTTGAGCTTTATTGTAGTCTATAGTAAGGGTCATTAGTTTGTGTAAACATTGTTAACTATTTGTTTTTCAAATTGTAAAAGTAGCACTAATAAAATCATTAGAGAAATTTTCCACCGTTTCTACTCGGTTTTTAAGAAAACTGATAATCACGATGTTATTTTAAAAACACTGTTATTTTTTAAATTATTCACAAATTAACATGTACCCTCATGGAAAGTAAGCCTAGTTGCCCAGTGAAGTTGCAGCGATGTTATGACGTGAACTACTAGTGCTCTATTACATTTTATTACCTAAATATGAATTCATAAAACCATCTGATTGAATTTATTTTTTGTATTCTGTTTTGTAGTTTATTATTTTATCTTTATTGATTAGAATATTTTATCGATATGTAAGTTTTTAGTTGTAGAGTATGTCTTATCTCATCTACATATACCGTAGCCACAAAGATTAATAAATAATTTGAATTTGAAATATGACATTTTACAAATTAGAGAGTTTATAATATGGAGCGTAGAGAAGGAGAAACGTCTCCGTGTTAAAAAATGTGATCGGATTTTCGATGGAAGAATAGGTGGCGCTGATTTAGAGGAGGTATTCTACGTGATTTTGTTTTTACTATTTTTATTATTTTTTTTACGCTGTATAATTCTTTTTAACACCTACATAATATTATGTTTTCGTTAGTTTATAGAATCTGAAGCTAGTTTCAGAGATATAGTAAGTGTTTGACTTCAGACTCAATCCCATAATACGATCAGCGCCACATCTCATACCTTACAGAATTCAGACCACATTTTGAACGTACCGTCCATAAGAGACGTTCCTCCTTCTCTACACTCCATAGTTTATAATTTGAATTTGTTTGCTTCAATTAAGTTGATGAATATAATAATTTGCGAAAGCAGTACATATATATCTTTTTACATATAAATAATTATTATTGCCCGTGCAAAATTAAAAACCGTTCAGTGGGCTATGCTAAAGCGAACAAGATCTTACAGATTTCTTACCTATCCAATAATAATTACAAGCTATCTGCTGTCAACTCTTAATTTCATTATTAAACGATTTTGATTGACTACAAATAAAAAAAAAAAAAACGATTTCAAATTGGTAAAGGAAGTTTTGTAAAATTTCTTCGATTGTGCATGGTGTCAGCCTGATATAATCCTATTTTTGTTTTTTCAACAGATTATTTTTGATAATATATAATCGTCTTCGTCTTTGGGGAAGATCTGGATACGCTTGATTATAAATAGATCAGGTGCAATCATTTTAGTTTAGATGTGCCGATTATTTTCATGTTAAATTTCGAATTTTTTTATTCTCTTTTTTTTTGATTTTTTGTTTTTAATTATAATGGGATTGTTAGATTTTTCGTCTTGAGATTTCATCTATTTTACTCCTTTTACCAAATTTTGTTTTACCAAATATTTACACAAATTTTTAAAAATTAATTCTTTTTGTTAACACTCATGATGACATTTTGTGTTTTATGTGTCTACTTTAGAATATAGTCAATAAAATTTATATTTGCCTCATTAGTTTAATATTTTTATTATTTTTCAAAGTTAATGTGGATATAAATTAGACAAACCGAAATATATTACAACTTTTTTTATTTATTTTGTTGTGTGGTCCTTATTTGAAAATATTCACTAAAACAAATTGATAGCAAAATGTAGCTATTAAAAATTAACAACAAATGTCCAAAAAATTAGAACAGATGCGGTCTATCTAAGATGCGATGAATTAAGATTTTTACTAAACAATATTGGACTTTTGGACCACATGATATTCTAACAGATATAAATTTGTCAGTTCCGTCCACAGAATTTATTTATATAAATTTTCCTTCTAAATAGGTATACGTTTATGAAAATAATGGAGGACGAAGAGGCTAGAGAATTAAAACCTGAGAAAAAAGTTAGAACTCATAGTTGTAGTAGTATTCCATATGATAATATTATAGAAAATTTGGCACCGTTTAGGAAGAGATTTTGTAACGTTCAGTTGTTTAGTGATAAAGAAGATGAAGAGAAGGATAAAGATAGTAAAGATAAAGGTAAGGAAAACGTAATTATAGTAATGTTAGTGTAAATGGAAAATATCTGATGTTGTATTTTAATTACAAATTGCAAAGATCTGGTTATTTTATGAACAGGTGTCTTGTCTTTGAAATTGGTTCGTTAAACTTGTGATACATGAAATTGGTAGTAATAAAACTGTATTGATCTAGTAAAAAAATTAAGTTGCCAATCTATTTGGATTAAACATAAGAAAATAGTGTTGGTAGTTATCCAGAGTTATGAGCAGAGGCCAGATTTACCAATCGGATTCTAGTGATGACTTACAGATGATATAATATATTGTAAACAGCTACTGAAACATTCCCAAACTACAAAAAGAAAGTCATCCAACATATTAAGTGCATTTTATTTAATTTTACAATGTTAATGCGTAACTTAGTTTTGTCAGGGAATGCACTATATTAAAAAAAAGCATAATAGAGTTTTTTAAATTACAGCATACTAGTAATTTACATTACTGCATGGAGGGGAAAAATATAACACGATCAAACAGTATCTTGCATAATGTGAATTCATTTAGCCGTAGGCACTAAAAATGCGCAATTAAAATGTCAACATAGCAAACCGATGAAAACTACAGTAAATTCTTGGATTCGCGATATTGCCGATTTACAATTTGATGGTAGACAGTTGTATTGCACTAAATGTGAGAAATCAATTTCGTGGTCATGCAACTCAAATATTAATAGACACATTTCCTCAGAAAACCATAAACAGGTGGTTTTACTTACAGTGACATGCAACGTAATTTTAACTTAGATTTAGGGGAATTTATGATTGGATGTAACATACCGTGGTCGACACTAGACAATGAACTTTTTAGACAATTTTTGGAAAAATGTATTAGTGCAAATATAGCAATGTTATCGTGCCTTCGAGAGTATATATTAAAAAATATTTATCAATGGGGTGTGCATATATTAGACAGACAATTTCTTCTGAGCTTAATGGGAAGTACATCTGGTTTAGCGTGGACGAAACCACTAATATTTGCGGGTTTAAGGTAGCGAATGTTTTAGTGGGTGCATTGGAGGAAAATTGGTCAATGAGCGGACACTTGATGGCCTCTAAAGTTTTAGAAGCTACAAATTCTCACATTATAGCAGAGGTAGTGAAATCTAGTCTACAAGAGTTTTGGAGTGTCAAATGTTCAGAAAATAAGGACAAGTTCTTATTATTTCTTACCGATGGAATAAATTATATGAAAGCTGCTGGAAGAATTTTGAAGAAAAAATATCAGAATATACTTCATGTAACATGTTTAGCACATGGGCTTCATGGGATTGCTGAAACTCTTAGGGGTGCTATTCTTATGTCGAAAATTTCATATCTAGTGTAAAGAAAGTTTTTCTTAAAGCACCAAATTGTGTACGATTATTTCATAAAATTCTACCAAATACTCCATTACCTCCAGAGCCCATTATAACACCATGGGTAACTTAGCTAGAGACAGCAATGTACTATTATTATCATTTTGAAAATGTGAAATCCCTAACACAGCAGTTAAATCCAAATGATGCAGTTGCTATTTCATAAGCGCAACAGGCATTTATGGACCCAACTGTTCAAGAAAATTTGAAGATCATACACGGAAGTGTTTCACGAATTCCTTTAGCCATATGGGAATTTACAGAATTTACCACTGTGGATGCAATAAACGCTGTGTTCGATTTTCGTTAATATATTTTTCAATTACAGGGGGAAATTGCTGTGAGGGTACAAACAAAATTTCAAACTGTTTAAAAAAAATCGCATATCGACGCTTAAGAAACAAATACCTCTTATCTCCAAATTAGCAGTTTTACAGGAGACGAAAAAAACTAAGTGTCCTTATTTTTTTTTAAAAAAAAAAAAATTAAATTTTTTAAAAAAAAAAAAAAAAAAAAAAAAAAAAAAAAAAAAAAAAAAAAAAAAAAAAAAAAAAAAAAAAAAAAAAAAAATTTTTTTTTTTTTTATTTAAATTTTTTTTTTTTTTTTTTTTTTTTTTTTTTTTTTTTTTTTTTTTTTTTTTTTTTTTTTTTTTTTTTTTGGGTTTTTTTTTTTTTTTTTTTTTTTTTTTGGGGTTTTTTTTTATTTTTTTTTTTTTGGGGGGGGGGGTGTTGGGTTTTTTTGTGGGGGGGTTTTTTATTTTTTTTTTTAAAAAAAATTTTTTTTTTGGGTTTTTTTTTTTTTTTTTTTTATATAAATTTTTTTTTTTTTTTTTTTTTTTTTTTTTTTTTTTTTTTTTTTTTTTTTTTTTTTTTTGGGTTTTTTTTTTGTTTTTTAAACTTTGGCCAAAGGATATTTTGGGTTTTTTTTTTTTTCCTTTTTGGTTTTTGGGGTTTTTTTTTTTTTTTTTTTTTTTTTTTTTTTTTTTTTCAATTTTTTTTTTTTTTTTTCCAATTGTTTTTTTTTTTTTTTTTTTTTTTTTTTTTTTTTTTTTTTTTTTTTTTTTTTTTTTTTTTAAAATAAATTTTTTTTTTTTTTTTTTTTTTTTTTTTTTTTTTTTTTTTTTTTTTTTTTTTTTTGTTTTTTTTATATACCCCTTCCCCTTTCCTCCCCCGCCGGTTTTTTTTTTTTTTTTTCTTTGGGTTTTTTTTTATTTTTTTTTTTTGTGGGGGGGGGGGTGGGGGCCGGGGGGGGGCCTGGGGTTTTCCGGGTTTTTTTTTTTTTTATATTTTTTTTTTTTTTTTTTTTTTTATTTTTTTTTTTTTTTTTTTTTTTTTTTTTTTTTTTTGTTTTTTTTTTTTTTTTTTTTTTTTTTTTTTTTTTTTTTTTTAAAAGGGTTTTTTTTTTTTTCCGGGGGGGGGATTTTTTTTTTTTTTTTTTTTTTTTTTCCGGGGGGGTTTTTTTTGTTGTTTTTTTTTTTTTTTTTTTTCCCCTTTTCTTTTTTTTTTTTTTTTTGGTATTTTTTTTTTGGGGCCCTTTTTTTTTTTTTTTTTATTTTAATAGATATGTTATTTTTATCATGGAGATCATGGAGATACGAGTTATTTTATTGTTATACGAGGTATTTTTTAAGTTTTTAAGTAGAGTTTTTGGTATCAATATTAATCTTGGAGCTACAAGATATTGGGAACTGTTGGACATAGGAGTGGACATTAATTTAAAATTCTAAACCGAGTTTTGACAAAAATGGAGATACGAGGTATTGTTTCTTAAGCGTCGATATGTGTTATAATGTCAGGTGTAATAGACCTTTTAAACGGCAAAGAAGTAGACTTTGCTACACCGGGCAGAATGTGGTGACTTTGCGAAAGTTTATGTATTTTAAGTATTCCCCAGTTACATCTGTCGACGTCGAGCAGTCCTTCTCGCAATATAAATGAATTTTCAACGAAATTTAATTCCAAAACATTTAGAACAGATAATAATGTACTTTTACTCCTGTAACCAGCAGTTAAAAATACTTGTGTGTGTTAGTTTAGTGTTAAATACCCTCCTCCTATACCTCCAGTTCTCTTCGAGTGAGTGTTTATAATAAATTGACCTTATCAATTTTGGATAATATGGAATTTGCTAAAAAAATTTCAAGGTGAGATATCGATTCATATATGAATGCAAATGTGACAACCATCTAAAGCCATCCCTGGTTTTACGTTATATCCGCTTGGTAAATCCAACCTCTGATTATGAGTAACAATAAGTTAAAGATTACTTAGGTATTAGGCATTACTTTTGAATGTTAAAAATGACCTAAAATAACTGGTCACATTTACTGGTCACTTATTATTAAATGACCGATTATTTGCCATATCTATCTGTAAGTAGAGCTGGGTAAATTCAATTTACTGGTACATTTTGAAAATTACCGAAATTTTCAAAGAAAGAATTATTGTGTAATTAGATTCCTTGTATCGAGCTTTCCAAAATACCAAAAATGTATAATTACTTCGAGAACAGTTTCTATCACAATTTTAGAGAAATGTTTTATTTAGGGATAACGAAAGACAAATGAATTTTACATACCTACTGCCAGCTTAGTCCGCAATAATTGTCATAAGTCCAAAATTCAAAATGATGAAAAATGGAAAAACAGCAAATATTGCAACTCCACTATTTATTTGATTAATTCTAAGAATGGCAAATACCGTAATTCCATTATCTTTTATAATGGTTATAAAATCTAATAAACTTATTAAAATGCAATCTATTATGCTTATTTTTAAATATGCATTACAGAATTATTTGATTTCAAGAGTATTTATTTTTTCACAAATAGAACATTTAAAAACTTGAAGGACCACCATATCATTGCAACTGGTGGAAATACGACTTTTATGTTACAGTTTATTCTGTGTATAGATTGTTGTAGAACCAAAATTCTAATAAATTTTTGAATTTTTCAAAAAAATCAATGTTACCAAAAAATCACTCAGATCACATAACCATTAAAAACATTAAAAAAACGACCGAGACCGAAATTACACGGGTTCAAAATATCACGTCATACCACTTTTTCTTTAGCAAATTAGATAAAGAATAAAAAACCATAATCAAAACTTCAAACTAAACATTTTTATCTCAATTCTCCGATTTTGAAAATCCAAAATAATAAAATTAATTTCCATCGAAAAACCACTTCGCAGCAAAAGCACGATGGCGAACGTCGTGGTGCACTTACAAACATTAAAATAGCCAAAACTCATAAAGACATTTATAAGGAAAAAGTACAAACCAGTTTGAACGATTTTACTGCTTTCAGAAAAGCCACACAAAATTTTCAATTTTCATAGTCGATAGAGGCAAATATTCATCAGTGGCCAAAACCATCGTAAAATAGTAAATGCTAAATTTCTGCATTTCTGACATACGAATTTTAAAAGATGCTAGTAGCGCACACCTAAGAAATAATTTTACAAAGTCAAATAAATAACAATATCAAAGTAAAATAGTTTTTAAAAGATGCTAGTAGCTAAAAAATAATTTTACAATGTCAATATCAAAGTAAAATAGTGTTACGTGTTTGCTATCCACACAAACACCTGTACTCGTAGATTTGTTGATTGAAAGTCCAGGTAACACTTACTCACTACTTTATTTACTAATTAACAATTAACAACAATAGATTAATTACTGTCTTAACTATAATCACACTTGAACACTTATAAGTCTCTTATTTCTTCTTTATTCATTCACGTTCAACTTAAGACTGAGCTCACGGCCTACCATTCGCTTCATTTATACATCCATTCATGTGGTCTAGAACATTCCCGGCTGTTTTCGTACAATTCCAGTCTCCTCTGTTCAGTCTATGCAGTCCAGTGGTGTAACAATAGTTCCAGACAAAATAATAATAATAATTTCAGGCAACAATCATTGTTTCCACAGTGCTTCATTAACCGCTATATTTATTTATATGAGACTTAAATTTGTAAAATTGGAGTTTGGTACACCGTGTAGCCGGCCAGCCAGGCGAGCCACATGGAGATTTTAAAAGCGTATCGGAGCTTTCAAGTGGGGTAGATTTTATTTTTACTATGCAGTTTTAAAAATATGACATCATGTTAACATCGCAATAGACAACTAGTATAAATATAAAATTTATTTTTGTGAACTTACATTCTACCACTCGGCATTAAACAGAAAGCATCATAGTACTAAATTCATTTTTTTTAGTATAAATTCAAATAGAATCCACCACTCAGCATCAAACAGAAAGCATCGTGATAAAAAACTTTAACAACGTACATTTTTAATTTTAAATACATATTCACTCTATTACATCTTTTAAAAAAAATTATCTAGAAAATACATCCCTGTACAATAGAATTTGTTCTTTTTTCCATTGAATGTATTCATTTTTAAGTATTACAGACATGTTATATTTGAACATAAATGGTGTAGAAAAAATTAGTTGAGGACCCCAGTTGATAGTCTTTCGGGTATTTATTGTATATTTATCCAATAAAAAACGTTTATTATTATTATTATTATTATTTTTTTCACTCCGGGAACGATAACTTTTTAAACCGGTAGTAAACCCCATTATTAAACACATACTGATCTAAAGTTCTGAAGATGGTTCCTCGTTGGCTGTTACACAGGTACCTATAGATCTCATGCAGGCCCCAGAAGACACCAGTTACTAAGAAATTTAATCAAGATACCAATGCTAGGTTATTTGTTGGTACTTTTCAAAAACGGCGTCCAGAACAAACGATACGAAACAAATTAACAGGCATAGAAGTACTTCGAGTCGACAACTTCTACGGAGGTGGATTTTGGTTTGAGAAGTCTTCCCTCACCAGATTTCATTATTAAAATTTAAATTGTCTTTTATTTATAAAATACATATATTGTTATGACATAATTTCACCCCAAATAAATCCAAAATCATACTTGTTACAATATGCTGATGATTCCGCAGAAATATTTAATGTACAAAAACTTAAATTAACATATACCAAAAAAAAAAAAAAAAACGGTCTGAAAATAGGTACCAACTTATAAATTCATTCCAGACGCATGCTTCTTTTTGTGTGATATACTTTAAAGCATAGCAACACAGTTAAAGGTACTTCGCAAGATGGGCGTTGGTATGTTGTTTCCCGCTTTCTGTTATTTTTTTAAAAGGTAATAATGTGGGATCATGGTCTTCATAATCAAACTCTGCCTTACTAGATAATACGATGTGATCCAATGTTTTGTGTATAAATAAGTAATGCTACAATACAAATATTTAATCCATTTAATGTCATACGTTTTAGATATAAAAAAAGAAATAGACGAATAAAAGCTATCTGAATAAATACGGTTTGCATTTCTGAGAGACTAATTTCCAACTGTCACCATACGTTTTGTGGTGCAAATTGGTCAAATACCCTTGGATCCTTTGCATACTTATTTTCACTGATGACAATTTTTGACTGCTCACTGAAGCCACGCCCTTGATATTTCATAGTTTGTTAGATCTCTAATTGTTACTTCAAAATAATTTAGCGCCCATGTCTTGGTTAACTTATCACTTCATAATAGCCATATTGTCTTGATAGCGAAGACGTATCCAAGGAATGATCATCTCACGTAATACTTCAAATAAATGATTCACCAAATGTCAATTTTTGATCAAACGGCTGACCGATTAATATATAATCTAAATAAATAAATTTAGTGATTAATCCTTTATAATAATTTATTTATAATTTTAATAATTTGTTGTTGTACTAGTCTTTCTATTTTGAATAGTAAACTGATTACCTCAACATTAATATGAATTGTGTTATTCCAATGAATCACAGTGCAATGTTTACATTTGATTGAAGTTGAAAGATAATGTATTTAGTTATTTTATTATTGAATTATTAATCTACTATCTCTAGATATTTTACAAGTTTCAATATGTTTAAATTGATAGGTTTTTATCATAATATCTTCAGGATAGAATAGGCTAAACCTCAACTTAAACAGGCTTATCCAATAAACTCGAAAAAAGTTTGTCGAAGTTTTACCGTTTATTTACTTTGTTTATATTATCAAATTAATGTGTGTCCATTCATTCTCCAAAATCAAATCAAAAATATTTATTTTACAATTAAAATGAACAGAGTATATGTCCCTCATCGGACACCTGGTCCGTTGTCGACCTAACATCCCACGTATGAGAACGACAGGGCAATTGTTAAGTCGGGGGGGGTTGTCCGGTGGGCTTAAAAATAACAATAAACAATAAATACAACACCTAAACTAAATAATTTAAATTGTATAATAACATTAATGAATAGAATTAGCGACGCATGCAAAAGCAGGCGTCGCTAACGAAAATACTTTAAAATAATACTGGAAAAATGGGGTATAGTATGAATTGGTGTATATAAATTTTGAATTTAGGTATACCGCGAGCCAAATTGCCACAGTAAAAAAGTTCGTCTCCAAACAATACTGAAATAGAGAGCAGGAATGTCCAACTACGGTTATTTTCACGTGAAAAATATTCTTGTTTATTTATAACGTTCTGCAATTTACTGATGGTTTTCTTATAATTTGGAAAAAAATTTGAAGGGAATTTAGAAGACAAAAATAAACAAAAAGAAAGGAAGAAAAAGGTGAAAATTTTGAATTTTAGTACCATCCGTTCTCCAATTCAGCACAAATATATTGCTGCTAAATTATTTTTAGTTTTGCAAAGTGATATAAGTTCATTGGTATTTTACGCGGCTGTATACAGAGTGAGTCTTAAATGTGTAGTTATATTTAAACCACCGATTCTTTACATCTGTAGAAACCCTCTGACACATTTTTTTAAAATTCCCACGTGTAACTGAGTTATCGACTTTCAAAAAAATGTGATGAAACTGTTTTGGAACTGCTGGTTACTGGAAACATTCTATATCTTAGCAAAAATGATGTAATGGACTGAAGTAACGTTGCCGCATATCTTATGCAATTCTCTCACCTAGGCGCGATTTTACAATCGTCAGTTAACATAAGTTGAAGGTTACCTAGCATTATATTTTCACAAAAATCGTTGAGATTCTAATACAGACCACTTCAACTAAAAGTTACTTTAGCATAAGATATTTGTTGCTATAACCACTTTCAATGCAAATGTAAAATTGAAAAATTGCATTCTCAAAGTGTGAGTTTAGCTAACCCCGATTGAAAAACCGAGCCCTAGCAGTAAGTTCATTCCCGAATTTATAATAAATTTGGATGAAATAATTACCTACTTAAACGATTAATTGCTCCATTTGAAATAATTTTTAAACATTTTGAAATACCTTTCAATATGAGAAATGTACAATTTTGACTTTTTCTTGCACCAATCAACATTTGTTTTTAAGTGTATCATATAGAATGTACAACTAATAAAACTAAATTTTCCGATGAACAGTAAACTTTTTAGGGAATCTCGAGAGGTATTTAATGTTCCCATCTCTTTTTTTCAAAGTTTATAAAAGGATTATTATTTTTAAAAAGTAGGTACTTACCCTCTGCTATTACAATAATTTGAAATGTGTAGGTGTTCAAGGAATAAGTCAGCTCTCTACTATTTTAATTGGCCTCTAATAGTAAAACACTGAAGGTGCAACACAATATCAGGTGATGGAAAATAATTTGCAGTATTTTCACACACTTCTGTCACTTTTTACACTAGTCATACCCAACAGTTTGAATTTTATTCCTCCATAATACTCTGGACGGTTAGGAGGATAGTATACGTCATTTTTTATAAAAATGATCAATTTTTCTTGATAAAACCACTGTATTCGGGATAGGCCATTACATGATAAAAATTCAACCACGCCATAATGTGAACTGTGATATTAGCGTCGCATATGTAACCTATGATCTTCACACATCTAACCACGCACCTAATCAGTGTTGCAGACATACCATTTTCGTGGTATTTATACTATTCTTTTCCTTGTGTACCTGCACTTTTTTTTAAGTAATAAAACTATTATTTGAAAATTTCTACCATTTTACACCAATATTAGCAAAAGTTGACAAAAAGTTAAATTTAGGTCGTCAGCCCCGACCTTGGTCAATTCTTCCATTAAAAAAAGAGTAAACTTAATCTAATTTTATATCGTGTACGTAGATCTTTATAAATCGGAACCTCGCGTAAACAGCGCTAGTTGTGCAAGCCCAAATAAATAATAGTTGTTTGCTTTTTTATGTTGTTTCTGTTGTGATGGTAAGACCCGTTTTTTCAATGCTCAGTTAGCTAAATTAACCGTCAGTTAGGTCAATAGAAATTTTTTGGAAAGCATCATGATTTATTTATAATGAAATTTATAACCTATGTGAAAATCTCACACATCTGGCAACACTACACCCCATATAAAAATCAGTGTTATTATAGTTCGCATACCTGTCTGCATTAGCATTTACAAAAATGTGTTTAATAATGGTATTATAGTTTTTTGTGATTAAATTTGTGATTCGAAGTTTTGAGTTACTATGTTACCGAAATTTATTATTTATAATTTGTTCCTTTGGTGGTTCATTTTGTGAAAATTAGTGATTGACCATAGTGACTAATTTTATTATTTTAATGCTGGATATGTTAAAGGCATATTTTCAAGTAGATGAAAATGCTAGATAAGCAAAATAGCTATGGAATACTATCCAAACGTCAAGCCCATATATTATATTCATGTAGTAACTGTTGTATTAGGTAAGTAAACAAATCTGCTTTTTCGTTCTTTTAAAATAAATGTGTCTTTTTAAAATGATTATTTTCAACTTTTGTTCATTTTTAGAAATGAACCTTTTAAACTTAAATTATAAATTAGAGACAATAATAATAATTTAAAATACACAGAAAAAGTATTGCATATTTTTAATATTTGGTGCTTACGGGACGAGTTCTGTTTATTTATAAAAAAAGTGTCAGAATTACCTAATTTTACAAAGAAAAATAGATAAACAGATACTTTTAACACCTTTTATTTTAAGAGCAAGCTACAAGTGACAAGTGTCGCTTTCCACAAAGGACTAATTAATCGCGCCTTGGCCGCCTTGAACTTTATTTCTTATTTTCAGCCAGTGTGTACAGATATCATGCTTTCTTAAAAAGAGCTCAATATTTTCTAAACTATTACATTTCTTTTGGTGTGGCATCTACACTGATATTAAACAAGTCTAATATCGTCTCACAAAATGTCCGTGACAAAAGGGTAATAATTTTTTTAAAAATTCAAAATTTGCAATTCATGCAATGCATGCAATTATAGGATAATTGTGATGACGAACTCTGGCAGTAGCAACAGTGCCTTCAGTAACGTCATTTCTGTGAACGGCGTTTACAAAGTTATCCAGTGACTATCAAAATGTCAGTGGCTGGAGGACGAATAAATGATCAGAAATTAAAAATTTTTTTGACACTGCCAATCAATTGTACATGACGAAATATATTGAGGGTTAAAATATAACTACGCACTTAAAACTCACCCTGTATTTGAATTGAAAAATATTTTTTTTTCTAAGTGACAGTATTTAAAAACAATACAATAGAAAATATATGTTTCAACAAAAAATAAATGTTTTTAACGCAAAACAAATGAAACAAATAAAATAATTTAAAAACTCTCGTTATTTCAATGCACAAAAACTATCAAAAATGGGGTCAATTAATCCGATTGGCGTATACGATGTAATAATGTAAGATTCACTAAACACTGAAATGCATTCACTAGCTGCTTTCGTTCGTAGTGAACAAAGTAATCATGATTCTCTTTCGTAGTTTCTGTTAAGGGAATATGAGCTCTATGTGTTTTTTTAACTTCTAGCTACCGTGGAACTCGAGATATCACACACTATTTCCCCACCCTGTATATTTCATTTGAAAATAAGTATTTCTTAGGATGACTGATTAATTATTTATTTCTCAGAACAAGATAGTAACTGATTAGTAAACATATTTTTTCTTAGATAAACAATAGATTTATTTACCTATATATGAAAGTATATTTTATTTCATTTAAAATATGTTTTTTAACTGGTTGATTTACAATAAATCAAATTTAGTATTAAAGTCATAGAGTAACAAAAGTAAAATAGGTACAAAATAGGTAAAAATAATATAGATACATAAAAATATTAATTTCACTTGGTGTAGTAAAATTTTTAATTGTTTTCTATTGCAAAATAAAATACGCATAAAAAGATAATCTTAAAGTCAAATCAAGTTGTAAATTATTTTATATACCTACATGTAACAATAAAATAGCAAACAGAAATTTAACTTACAATTATTCAAATTATTATCAGAAGTTGCAAAATTCGTATTGTGAAATAAAAACAGACTGATTAACTTTTCTTTTTGTGCAAAGGGGATGATGCTGATTTTGGATGGATAGGAACTCTTGTCTTTGAGATCTCTCCAGTCGATGAGTATAGTCCCAAAATTTCAAACCAATTATTTCGTCTAATAAGTTGAATTTGAATGCATTCATAGTATAAACTTTTTTTATGTTTCAAAAAATCAAGCGTTCCATGTAGTTGGTTTTTTGCTTTTACTTAAAAACGAATAATCTTAGATGAAAAGTACAAGAGATAAAAATGTTATAAATTCGCTACTGCGCATTTCCTTAGTATTGGACATATCACCTTGCTCACGCGCAGCAATCACCAAACACCAAGTGTTTTAAATAAATTAACAAACAATATTTGTAACAACAACAATATATTTGTAACAACAAACAATATGTAACGTTGTCTGTTCGGACTCCCGCTTATATAACGTAGTTTGTTCGGTCGTCGTAACAGTGTTTGCTTTCGGATAGCTGGTTTGGAGAATTAATCCAGGATTCCTGTTAGTTGTAAATAAGAAAGCCCAAAGTATTCGTAACGGAGTTTATTTTATTAAAGTAACATTTATCCAAAACATGAAGTTAAACAAACAGTTATAAATATTATTTACATTGGTGAGATTAATTTACGGGGAGTGTAATTCGGTGAATGCACGGTGACGGTGGGCTTCAGCTCCAAGTACTGAAGTAAAACATCTAGGATTCGATGCGGCGGTAAGTTCGAAAATTATTTAACGGCGGCGAACCCAGCTCAACACGCTGAAGACTCACGGCAATAAATAATTAGGGGACTGGTGACGGCGGTTGGTTTAGCAACTATTTATCAACAGTGGGCCCAGCTCAACACGCTGAAGACTCACGGCGATAAATAATTACTAGACTGGTGACGGCGGTGCAGAGCGGCAAAATGGCTACCAACACCAGGAGGTCAAGCTCAGCACGCCTTAAACCCCAAGATGCTACCAGACATTCAGCCGGGCGGCGTCGTCGTCGGATTCTGATTTCTAACCAAATGGAGTCAAGCTCAACATGCTTAAGACTCCTCAACTACCCAGCTCAACACGCTGAAGGTAGTTATCAGCAGAAAACTGAATGCCTTTCCTTGGCTACGGCCATTCTATTTATACCAAAATCCTGGCCTTGGTGACGTCAATATTTCATGGCGGCAGGAAGTACGTGGCAGCACCTGCCAAACGGTAATTGCAGAAACTTCTAGGAATGAGCATTTTCGTGATGCATCATATTTCGGCAGGAAGTGCGCGACAGCACAAGACTAACGGGAATTTCCGAAACTATAGTAATGAACATGCGTATAATTCATTACACTCATATGACTTTTTAACAGCGGTATTGAGTACAAAATTTACTTTATTGTTTCACAATTGTTATTCCATAGCTGGCTTCCCGAAATTTGTAACTTGAAGTAGTATTTCTTGGCTAGCTATGTGTAAAGAGAAATTTGGCCATCAGTCAACCATTTATTAATCGATTTTAAATTCGAAGAAGTGGTTGAATAAACAATTTTTAGCTGCATCGAAATCGAAAATAAAAAATTGAGTTTTACATTTAAGAAAAAAATTGACATCACTTCAGGTACAACCGGAAGAATAAAAATCTTGAAAACAGCATCAAAACATGTGTTTTTGTGTCTGATTAACAATTCTAAAATTTCAGGTTTATATCTTTAATAATAAAGAAAATTTTGAGGTTGGTCACCTTGTCACAGGTAAATTAGGTTCAATCGAATTATTTTGGTCTGTATATCCAGTTAATTTTTGTCCAGACCTTTCGGGGACACCCTGTATTTACAGTCTGATGTGATCGTTGTTTGTTTAATAGGAAAAAAGATACATATATACCAACAATTATTTAAGAAATAGATAGAATATTGATTTAGATATTTTCTGTATATAAAAAGGTACCCAACGAAATCAAAAACTACTAATTTTATGCCAAAACTGTTCTGTTTATATTTATCAAAAGATTTAATGTCATTAACCTAGATGGAATTAGAACGCAAATACCTGTTTATAAATTGCAATAGTATATTTTATTATGACTTAAATTACTTATATAATCAAAAACAACAACAATAAACAATAATATTGTCTGTAAATTTGCACGTGAACCAACATAATTCAAAATTTCTCTACTAAATAAACAAAATAAAGATATGGAGCACAGTTGGTAATAAAACAATTACCAAAATGTCAATATGTTTATTTTTAAATTGAAAACTTCATAGTTAATTATGTCAATATTGACATAAGAATTATTATCAACAGATTGTTTTTATTGTTGGAAGTCATTATTTTTGTCAAAATTCAATTGTGATAAATTTTACCATTGACATTATGGCCTAAGCCAGTCATCAGTCTGGCTGGTTCCAATTTGGTTCTACAAGGAAATTGTGAGGCTACATTTAAAGATGTATAAGACAATAACTTACTTTGTGGTGTGTGTGTTCTTTTAATTCAGTTATCTTATTATATTTGGTGAGTATTTTTTGACTGCATCGTTTTCTTTGTGATAAATAGAAAGGAATTTATAATGTCTGTTCCTGTTAGTTATTTATTTTTTATTTGAAATGAAAAAAATATCTTGCACATGCAAAGGGATTTTTTCCACTTATATCAAATTTAAATGTTTTATATTAAAATATGTACAGGTTAACTCGTCTGGCAAATATTGGTCAAAATTTAGTTTTACATTGTTTTAATTAGTTTTTTTTTAACCTGGTGAAATTACTAAGCATTAAGCATTATAATTTATAAAGCTGGGGATTTTCTTGTAAGTCTATAAATAGTAACCACTATAAAGATTTAATTTTAAAATTTCTCAACTGAGGTATAATATGGTTAAGAAACAAATTCCTGCTATAAAGTAAGAACAACTAAACAAGAAAATAAAAAATGATAATAAATATAAGATGCGGATCTGCGTTGATCGGAGTTAACGTGTGCACTGTAATAGTCTATATTTTTCAGAAAACTTAACCCGTTCCGAAATAAAACCCATTGTGGAGTCCATATTGGATACTATTGTGGCAATGGCCGTGGAAATAATAGAAAAAAACCAGCTGCACCTAGAAAAAATCAATGATAAACCTGATGGTCATGAATTATCCCGTATCTCGTCTGACTACAAAAGTCGTATTCGGTGTAACACGGGGGATACTCTGAGTTCACTTTACATACCTAAAATCATTCAGACACCTTCCACTGACAATTTAATTGATGCTAGAAATTTTGTAGAGGAATATGAAGAATTCCACGACTCCTGCTCTGAAATGCAAGATGCAGAATTAGCAATAAGTCAAGTCATGACAGAGCTCAGCGATAATGTAGAGCGTATCATTTCGGAAAAGCAAAGAAAGTCAGTTAAACATGGTGGTGTGACTAGCCTCATAGCCATCGAAACTGATTCTAATGCGGAAGATGAAACTGAGGTTGTTCAGAATGATAAAAGACTACTTGAAGTGGGGGCGATGTATAATATTCCCAAAAATTTGTTCCAAAGCACTGAAATGACTGAGATTACCGAACAGACTATAGACGAGCTCCATCGTAATGATGAGAATGCAGAAAATAATCCTGACATGGTGGAACAAGCCGTTGTTGTTAATTTAAATCTTACCAAGGAGGGAAAAGAAGAGGATGATGATGTTTACAGACCAATAGCTGTTAGTCCCGACGGTAGATTTTTCAAATATGAGGAAGAAGTAAGTAATTTTTATTAGTTGTTAGATAGGAAAATAATGAAAAATATTTGTTTTGTTATTATTATCCCTTATATTGCACTTTTTCCAGTAAGATTAACATGGTAAAAAGAAATAAATTGTATTTTTAGATTGGGCGGGGTTCTTTTAAGACTGTTTACCGTGGCTTGGACACACAGACAGGTGTTGCAGTGGCTTGGTGTGAATTGCAAGAAAAGAAACTGAACAGGGCTGAACGTCAAAGGTTTAGGGAGGAGGCGGAGATGTTGAAAAAGCTTCAGCATCCGAACATTGTGCGATTCTACAACTATTGGGAATCCCCCCGGAACCAAGAAAAAGAATATTGTACTTGTTACGGAATTGATGCTAAGTGGAACACTTAAAACGTAAGCAACACTACTCAGTGTGATATAAAAGTGTTGATATGTTGCGCATCCAATAATATTTGTTCAATTGGTAGACAATATCGATTAGCCAATTTAACAAGCCTATAAAGTTCATAAATTGACTGTTTTTTTTTATTGTTGCCAAATTAAAATGTGTACAGTTTTTAGAAATAAGATCTTGAAAGTTTCACTTGAAAGGTTCACAAATGAATCCGACATGAAATTTTCAGGAGAGATAATATTGAAACTACTGAAATATTTGACTTGGAAAGTATAAAAATTTCATGAAATTTCAATGAAAGTGTCACTTTTCCTTGAAAAGGGAAAATTTCCTCACCCTAATTGAGGTGTTGTTTGCAGGTATTTACGAAGGTTTAAAAAAATTAATCCTAAAGTATTAAAGTCGTGGTGTAGACAGATTTTAAAAGGTTTGGCCTTTTTGCACTCAAGAGCACCACCTATCATACACAGGGACTTAAAATGTGATAACATATTTATAACAGGGACTACAGGGTCAGTAAAAATTGGTGACTTAGGATTGGCCACGTTGAAAAATAGGAGTTTTGCTAAATCGGTAAGTGAAACTAAATCAACAAAATTAAAGAGCATACAATTGGCTAGTTTAATCAAAAAATGGATGACATTTTTTATAAACTAAGCTGTACGATTCATTTATTTGCAATATTTAATTCTGAACTGTGTTGGAACTTTTGATGTGATGTCATTAAGACAACTTACAAATACACATCTGGATGTGATTAAAACTAAACAAGAAGTAATTCCCAGATGATGCCAAGTTTGTTGTTGAAAATTATAATTCCGAGCGTTTTGGTGTTTGTAGACACTTCTTCAATGCTGGAGTTATTAATTAATTAAAAAAATGCAATAATAAAATTATTTATGCAATTAAAATGAAATGACATGTTTTTAAGGTCATTGGAACTCCTGAGTTTATGGCTCCTGAAATGTACGAAGAGCATTACGATGAAGGTGTTGACGTTTATGCTTTTGGCATGTGTATGTTGGAGATGGCAACAAGTGAATATCCCTATTCTGAGTGCACAGGCCCTGCACAGATTTACAAGAAAGTTATTTCGGTAAGAAAATACACATAATTCAATAACTTATTCATTGTGGTAATGAGTAACTTTTTTTAATACGACAATTTTTTTTCTAGGGTGTTAAACCAGCTAGTTTCGAAAAAAGTTCAAAATCCGGAGGTAAAAGACGTCATAGAAAGTTGCATAAGGCCGAGGAAAGAAGATAGGCCCAAAGTTAAGGACCTTTTTGAGTCATGCCTTCTTTGAGGAAGATGTAGGTTTAAAGGTCGAGGTTGTTTCACAAGAGAATAAAAAAATTGTTTTTCGTTTACGGGTCATTGATCCTAAAAAACGAACTCACAAGCATAAAGAGAACGAAGCTATACAGTTTGAATTTGATATGGCGACTGACAGATATAACACAATCGCAGAGGAAATGGTGAGTTGATTTTAATTCCAAATTTTACTTTCTTGAAAAATATTTAGTGTTTTTCTGTTTAAAAATTTTTGTCATTTATTTGACAGTGACAGTTTTTAAAGTTTACATTTTAAGGAATAAAACTTGTTTGTCATAGTTCAGTCTCTGTAATTTGTAAGTGTTTTTGTGCAAATTTCTTGTCTGTATACTCTAAAAATGTTAATTGTTAGTCAGATTGTAGTAGACTTATTATGTTGTGTTAATAAACAACTTGATTTGGTTTTAACCCTCTCAGTAAGTATAAAATAACAGAGGAACATGATACAGATTGTATTTAAAGTAAACAAATGGTAAAATTAAATTAGTATTACCATATATACATTACCATATTTGTTATAATTAGAAATTGCTTTCAGGCCAAGTCTGGTATTATCTTCGAGGATGATGCTAAGACGGTAGCCCAATTATTGAAAACCCAAATAACTCAGATTACAAAGGAACGTGAAAAGAAAAATAAAGAAGAGGAAGCTCTGGCACAACAACTGCAGTACCAACAATACCTGCAACAGCAGGTAGAACAACAAATAACTCAACAACAGCAGCAGGCACAATCGGCAGCTGTTAACCAACAACCTCCGCAACCACAACAACAACAGAGTCAGCAGCAAATTCAACAAGGTGTAACTGGATACCAACAAGGCCAGCAGGCAGCTCCTCAGGCGGTAGCCGGGTTTCAACAAAATCAGGCAGCTCAACAGCAACAATATTCTCAACAACAACAATATCCTGGACAGCAACAACAAAGCTATCAGCAAAGTCAGCAAGTATTACAGCCAACCGAACAACAAATACAGTATCAACAACAACAGAGCATGGTTCAAGAACAGCAGCAGCAATATCAACAGCAAACTATGGTAGAGCAACAACAGCATCAAGAGACACAACAGGCTATGCAGGCTCAATACGTGCAACAACAACAGCAGCAGCAACCTCAAGCTCAACAACAAACGGATGGTGCCATATTACAGCAACATCATCAGTATGCCCAGCAGCAGTCGCTGATGCAGCAGCAACAGGAGGCTCAACAACAACAAGTTCAGTCAGTGGTTTATCAACAGCAGCATCAACAAATTGCACAAGAACAACATCAGAGTCCTCCAATTTTGCAGAGGCAGACATCAGTGGAGCCTGTACAACAGCAACCAATCATCCACAAACAGCCAGCACCTACACAGTTTGTTCAGCAAAACTACATACCTGAAGGCCACCCACAACAAGCTGAATATTTACATGTACAACAAGATAGTCAACACAAGTTGTCTAGTGTTTCACAACCCGAGATGCTTCATGCCGTTCCACAACAGCAAGAACACAGGCTAAGTGTAGATAGTCAATTGGATATGGTTCAAAAGGGCTTGGTGCAAGATCCGCAACAACAACAACAAGGCTTAGGAAACTATCAGCAGCCACAAAACTATCAGCAACAACCACAAAATTACCCTCAGCAGCCAAATTATCAGCAACAAGCTAGTTATCAACAACCGTCACATACACAGAACTACCAGCAGCCTGCACAGCAACAACCAGGCTATCAAAGCCAACAGTCGTCATCTTCCCAACCAGGCTATCAAAGCCAACAGTCATCATCTTCCCAATCTGGCTACCAACAGCCCACACAGCAACAACCGGGTTATCAAACCCAACAGTCATCATCGTCCCAACCCAGCTACCAGAGTCAGCAAAGTTATCAACCCCCAGAGAGCCAGAATTATCAACAACAAACTTATCAGCAACAACAAAGCTATCCTCAAAGTCAACAGCAGCAGCAAGAACAACAGCAGGTCTTGCATAGAATATCTAGCGTACCCGCACTCTCTCAGGACATGAACCAACAGTTCGTACAGCAACAGCAGAACTATCAGCAGCCAAGTCAGCAGCAACAGAACTTTCAACAACCGAGTCAACAACCGACCCAGCAAAATTATCAGCAGCCTGCACAGCAACAAGCTCAGAGTTACAGTCAACAGCCACCTCAGCCAGCCTATCAGCAACAACAGAGCTATCAACAACCTAGCCAACAGCAGGCTAATTATCCTCCAACACAACAGCAACCGAGTTATCAAGGCCAACCTCCTCAACAGCAGTATGTACAACCGCAACCGAGCGATCAGGAACAAGTATACCAGCAACCTCAGTATGTGGAACAGCAGCAGACACCGCAGTTTATCCAGCAACAAAATATTGAGCATCCTCAGCAAATCTATCAGCAGCAACAGCCGCAATACGTGCAGCAAACGAATCAGGGCTACCTTGAGCAAAGTTCGCAAGTTGTCCCACAGCAACAGCAGCAGCAGCAACCACCACAACAGGTGACATATTTTTTAAAACTTTTAAGCTAAGTGGGTTTGACCTTTCATGTGAAGATAACACTGATGTAGTTTTCCGCAAAAACATGAAAAAACTTTAATCATCTCCAGGTGATGCCAACTTGGTTGGCGAAACACGAGTCGAGTGCAGTAAATGGCGTTTTGGTGTTTCGTTGAAAACTACGTCAGTGTTAAGCTGAAAATTAGTTATTGCTTAGGTGAGTAGGAAAAAAAGGATTATGTAAACTGAGTGCAATTGCTTTAATTAACGTAGCAAAGAACCGTATAAATGTGAATGCCACTGAGAAAACAAAAAATTGTTTGTATTTTAATTTTTGTAGAGGGTGAGCTAAGCAGCACTCGCCTGTCATAAGCAACAAATTGCAATTTTCCAATTCCAATTTTTTGCTTTTATGATACGTTTACAATATTTAATTGTCTTATTCTACAATTTGGTCACATTATTTTTTATTGGAATATATATACAGTGTGGAAATTAAGTAACGCATAAATTCAGTAATTCCGTTGATATTAATTTTTTGGAAAAAATCTAAGGGGTATAAGCGATTTTAACTTCAGCAAATATTTTCAGCCTATTTTCAGTTTCTTATGTCATTTATTTTTTAAGTTATGACGTCATCGATTTTCTTTTTTAAATGACCCTATATTTTTTATTATTGATTTTGGTAGTAGTTTTTATTCCGGGCAGGACCGTATAAAATTTGTTATTATTTGAAAAAAATCGAGAAAAATAGTCTTAAAGTTCAAATAATAAAAATTCATTAAATTGGGTAAATTTATCTAGTTGCCGGTGTATCACATTAGTTCGATTTTTCAACTATTTGTACAATTTCAAAATGAAAACGAATGTGCCGCGTAACTTCCGTCAAACTTAGGCAACTAGATAAATTTTCCCAATTTAATGAATTTTTGTTATTTGAACTTTAGGACTGTTTTTCTCGATATTTTTCAAATACTAACATATTGAAAATTTTATACGGTCGTAACAGGAATAAAAATTACTACCAAAGTCAATAATAAAAAATATAGGTTGTCATTTAAAAAAAAGTCGATGACGTCATAACTTAAAAAAATAAATGACATAAGAAACTGAAAATAGATTGAAAATATTTGCTGAATTTAAAATCGCTATACCCCTTCGAGATTTGTACACGCTGTATATACATATATTTTTTGAAAATATGTACAAATTCCATTCATTTTTAATAATAATTACATAAAAATACTTCCTCGTCTTTTGTCAAAGCTTAATAAGTGCTGCTTTTGTTTAAATGATTCAATTTTGGAACCCATTTCTACACTTATTGAAACATTACTTGTGCTTTTGCCTTGTTTTCTTTTTTTTGTAATATATTTTTCTACAAATATAGGTTATTCAACAACAAACCCCACCATCTGTATCAACTGAACCATTGCCTGAGCAGCAACAATCACAGATGTCACAAGTTGGGCATCGTTTGTCTAACACTGAGGTTCCTCCAATGAATTTGGTCGAATTACAGCAAAAACTTGCACAGCAGCACTTGCAGCAGGTCAAAGAACAACACAGAGTGTCCACGGCTTCTTTGCCGCCAATGCCAACTTTCGAACAACAAGGCGATCATAGAAGACTGTCGACTGTTTCACAGCCAGCTTCAGTTCAGGATTATCCGCAGAGCCAAAACCAAGGGATCTTCCAACAGAGTGGAGATATGCAGAGCCAGGAGTATTTGACCCAAATGCAACAGCAGCAAGTTAGCTTTTTTTTTTTACGTGTTAATCGATTTGTAATAATTTTTAACATGCTTTTCGATTTTCCCCCATTCATTTAGGTTTTTATTCCTCAGCAACAGGAATCTCAACCGTTGACAGTAGAAAACCTCAATTTATTATCTTCGTCTCAAGCACCTTTGGAACCCATTTTGTCCGTCGAGTCATTAACCTCGAAACAATCACCGAGTCAAGACATTAAGGGGGTACCAGGGCAGGGAGATGACATGGACATGTCCACTTCGGAACAAGTAAGTTCAGAAATTTCCTCATCGACTGAGGAAAAACCACGAAGGAAAAGGAGTTCCTTTAAACATCAACTCATAGTAGATAATGTGTATCCTGACGGTACTGTCGAGTGTCAGCTACTTTGCAAACAGAAAACGATTAGTTTTAAGTTTAACAGGTTAGATACGAAGCCTTCGGATATTATTGAAGGGATGATCAAACAACAGCTGCTGAAAGACGGGCCTTATAAGCACCTTAGGGATCATCTGCAGGAGGTGATAGAACAGTTGAAGAGTGAGCCAGATAAGATTCCGGAATGTGCCAAGGCTAAACCAACGACCTATGTCCAAAAGGTAAGTTTTATGTAGACAGTGTGGGTTAATGATTTGTTTAAATACAAAATATCAGGGCTGTTGACCATTTTCAGCTAGAGCAGTGTTTGAGATGATATTTAATTTTCATATTCAAATTGGACATGATTTTTGCGGAAAATGTAATTTGAAAGCTAATTTTGTGTAGAACTTCTGAGCATATGTAATTTGGTCCCACTGAATGGTTGATAAAGATTTCTAAAGCATATTTCATAAGCGTTCATTATGTGATTATTAGAGATCTGGAGGTAGCGATAAATTCCAGAGATGACTTTTACGTAGATATAATATTATATTCTAAACACCTAATGAAACAGTCCCAAGTAATATGAAATGATAAAATATTCTTATGTACTATGCAATAAATCAGTTTCCTTTATAAAAATGGGAGCAAAAATTAAAGGTTTTTATCAGATAATTGCACTATAAAAAACAATTACTTACTGACCGTCATCTTGTCGGGGAAATTCGTTATTGTCGACTGTCCAATAGCAATGTGAATGCATAGAGAGGTGGATCATGTCACATTTACACCCACCACCTCATGTTGAAAAAGAATATGCTTTTAATGCCTACATAGTATTTATAATGCGAATAACACGTAGGTAAGTAAACTGCTATATTAATGACAATAAACGTTAACTTTTTTCTTAAATGTCTTGTTCAATTCCTTCAGAAGATAAAGTAAACTAGTGGATTAGTGATTTCCCGAATTGCAATTTAATGGCGCAGAATTATATTACGCAAACTGTAAAAAAGTGATTTCATAAAACATCAAAGCAAACATTAAGAGACACATTTCCTCAGACAGTCATGAAAATTGCGTGAGTGATAATATTACTCGTAGTGACAGGAAAAAATTTAACTTAGATTTAGAGGATTTAAGACCTGTAAATGATAAAGAAATTATAATTCATATAAATTCCCTAAAAAATAACTGCGCTCCTGGTTCTGATGGTATAGACTTAAAACTAATTAAAACTTTTCACACATACTTTCTTGAACCTTTACAATATATTATCAAGATGATTTTTAGAACAGGTGTAGTGCTCTGTATTAACTTTGGATGTTACCGAACTCTCCAAAATAACTACAAGGTAAGATATTGTGTCATGCATGAACATATTTATGTGGTGACACATCGCCTAGCGTCAACTTTTGGATTTAATATCATTTATCCCTACCTTCCGATCTCTAGTGATCACTTTTAATGTGTTGTTCTTCATTATATTGGAAAACACCAAAACTTTTTTTTTTATAAAAAATAATTTATTGCTAAGAATCATACTTGGTTTCATAACTCAAAGTTTAACATAATTACAGTCTTGACATGTTTACTTATTTGCATTTTAGGTTTTTTCCTTGAGCAAATAATTTTTTTTCAATGTCAAGGGGATGGTGCCCATTTCAAAAGTTTTGTTGAATAGGCAATTTTCAAACTAATTTCTATTTCATTACCATTACCAAACATGTTTTGGTCAATTGTCCACTATTTTTGACTGATAATTCAGATAATTGACCAGGACATAAATAATTCTTTGAATTTGAATCAACCTCTTCAAGATTCGTAAGTACTTGATGACAAATAATAAAATGATAATATTTAAATAATAGGAAACTTTTAGGTATATAAAAATTATTGAAAATAGAAAGTTTTACCTGATAAAAAATGTATGTCAAAGCGAAATAAATGCGTAGCGAAAAATGGACTTGTTATGATCTGTACATATTTACATGTTATAGAAAGTATCCTGTTTCTTATTATAAGTATAAAACAAAAATTTGTTTATCCAGTACAAAATTTTGAATATAACGGACCAGTTTTTTTTGCTCATCGGTAAATTCTTGGAAGAAAAAGTGTTTACTTATTTGGTTTTTCATGATATGTAAACATAATTTGCATTTATATAATTTGCAGTTACATCATAAGTAAAATATTAAAAATAGTAATTGAGAAGACGGTTTTTGATCATTTGATTTTACTAACATGATAGGTTTTTTCGTAGAACGGTCAGAAATAATTTGAAACTTTGTTAACTATGCCCCGTAGCTTTTAACAAGCCATTTTAGGGTACTATGTAAGTACAATTTGTAACAGTTTTCAGCTGAGTATTACTCTACGAACAAACCCTTAATAAGTGTAACTACGCTACAATAATAATGTATCACCCACAAGGAAAATGTTGGCTATTAAAATTTATTTAATGCATGCTCTGTAAGTTTCAATAATATTTTGAATAGTGGCACACAACTGGTTTATCTTTTGTAATTATTTACGTTTTTAAAAATTGTCATAATTATGGAGCAGCACAGGTTACTTTAAGGATTACATCACAATAATATTCATTGTGTTTCTTGCACGCTGCGATAAAAAGGTTAGGCATGCATCACTTACCAGACACTCCCACAAAAAAACACATCGAAGGCACAGATCTGTAAGTATAGTTTTTTCTTAAATAGATTCTTTAATTTTTTTGTTTCTTTTTAAACTTTTTTTTCCACAAATTTTGTAGATTTATGTTCTTTCTGTTTGCACTGTAGAATTCGTCTCATTTCAAGCTTGAGGTTGATGTCTTTTTCCATTTTTATTTTCTTTTTTAATAATATAAAACCAGTTGCCTCTTAAGTTAATCAATAATGTTTTTGATTAGAGAGATGAAAGTAGTGGCCAAACATTAATAAAACCCAATTATATCGACGCCCCTCTGGCCCAGGACGAATTTCAAGGTATCAAGACGACTCTTGCAGAGAATCTTTATCAAAATTTACGATGCCGAGAAAGCTTAAACTCAAGCGGCACAGTGTCACGTAAAACCAGCACTGCCTCAGAATATACTCCTGAACATACTTTTATAATGAATAGCAGACCGCAAGGTTTGATAGATCAAACCAATGTTAGTTATGCAACAGAAAGCTGTGTAAGTGCCCCAGTGGAATTGCCATCTTCTCACCCCCAAGTTACAACTAAGGATATGAATGAAATTGATGTGTCAGTTTTTGAGGATAGTGTAGCACCAAGGGAAACAATGCCTGAAGGTTTAGATCATACCGATGCGCTTAAAACTGAATTAAACAATAGTTTATTGCAAAAGGATGTCGGAAAGTTGTTGCCTGGACAAAAAGTTAATCTGAAAGTGTTTGTATTAGGAGTGGATCAGAAAGAATCAGGACAGGAAGATGGTAAAGAAGAGGCTGTTGTTTCTGCTGCGTGTAAACCCCAAGGTCCGATAGAGAGAATTATAGATATAAAGCTTGATGAGGGATTTGTAGACAAATCTAATGTTGAAAAAGTTGAAGAAAAGATTGACAAACCTATCCAAGCTGATTCATCTCTAAAGGTACCTCAGAGGAAGATTTCTAGATTCTTAGTAAGTCCAGTATTATCAGGACAGTTGGATTTGCCTAAAGACAAGGATTTTGGCTCTACTGAAACCCAACAATCACAAATTCTTCCAGATGTAGGGCCTGTAGAAAAGGGAGATCACCCAATTCCGATTCAACCTCCTACAGAGGTTAAAACTGTAATACCAAGTAATGTAGCTGCTTCATCAGAACCACTTAGGAAAAACTCTGCTCCTTTAGAAACAACTAGAAATGTGTTAGATTTAGAAAAACCTATGGAACAAAAAATGAGCGTTTGTTCTTTGAAGGAAGAGACCACAAAGGAAGAGTCTGGTACAGTTTGTGGACCAGAACTCATTAATACTCTAGAACAGTTGAAAATTAGTCTGGATAATTTAAAGCACATAAGTCATCCTAAGAAAGACACTACTGAAACAGATACTAAAAAGGTTCCGTCTAATATTGAGGTTAACTCTAAACCAACGGGGGGTTTTCTACCACAACAGCAGCAACCAGCTCAACCCCACTCTCAGCCTTCTACCACTCAGTTTATACCTCAAGTTAGCACTAACTTACCTCCGCAAGCCTCACAGACCATCACACAGCCTCAGACTTTGCCCCAACCTCAACAGAACATCCCACAACCACAACAAACTCTAACGCAACCTCAACAAGCTCCGCCGCAATCTCAACAAACGTTGCCGCCATCTCAACAGAATTTACCACAAACTCAACAGACGATGCCTCAACCTCAGCAGGCTATGCCTCAACCACAGCAAACTTTGTCTCAACCACAGCCTTTGCCCCAATCACAGCAGGCTTTGCCCCAACCACAGCAGACTATGCCCCAACCACAGCAGACTTTGCCTCAACCACAACAGACTTTGCCACAACCACAGCAGACTCTGCCACAACCACAGCAGACTTTGCCTCAACCACAACAGACTTTGCCACAACCACAGCAGACTTTGCCTCAACCACAACAGACTTTGCCTCAACCACAGCAGATATTGTCTCAACCACAACATTCAATGCTACAGACCCAACAAGCCATCTCTCAATCTTTGAATCAGAGTCAGACTCCGCAGGCTATACCGCAGGTTCAGCCAATTCCACAACCAGTAATAACAACGGCACCTTCATCAGCTCAGCAGGGTTTTGTTCCAATAACTATTCCGCAACAGTACGTTACTACTACACCACCACAGCAGTTGAATATGCAGCAACAGATTAATTCAGCTATACCACAACCACAAGTTCTGCCTCCTGCTCCAACACAAATGAGCACCTCTATGCCAAATCAGCAAATGCAAACGTCACTACAGCAGAATCTATCCAGTAGTTTGCCGCCACAACATGATATTCCTATGCAGGTAGGTTTTTTATGTGGCGATTAATGGTATTGATCAATTTACTATAACTTGTTGAATATTCTTGAGGAATTTGTGTCGCACTAGCTGTATATTAGAAAATCGATTTATGAGCTGATTTTTTTGTTAGTGGCAGCATTTTTTAATCACACTAAACCACAATACAAAAATATTGCTCATTATGTTCTAGAAGTAGCTGCAGCATGGTACATGTGCACTGGATCAAAAGTATAATTTTTAAATTGAACGTATCAACATTTTTTTTTCATTATAATATTAGTAGTCTTATTTGCGCTAAGGTTAGTTCACATGGATAACACCTGATATGAATTGATTTGAACCAAGATAAATAAATTGCATGGTTTGATGCACATAGAGATCTTGAAAACTTTAGAAGCTACTATTAACGTTATGTGAAAAGTAACATTGTTAGTCACATAAATAGAGCTGGGTATAAAGTTAAACATACAGCAACAGCAGTGTTGCGCAAAAACATATTTATTTATCACAGTTTACACAATTACGTATAAAATTGTGTAAACATACTTCAAGAAAGGGAAAGTGAGCTTTCAACATCCACCGAAGTAATATATGCAAAATTATCAAGGCGATTTACTGAAACATACTAATAGAAATATAAGTACCTAATTCGTAGTGCAAATAAGACTAACCTTGTAAAAATAAAAATTTCAGTTCACTAATTATTATTGCTGTAACTTTACTGTCAATGCCTTTAACATTTCTTCTGTTACTAATGATGAACACATGTTTTTCTTTTACTATACTGTACAGGCCAAGCTACAAGGTGAAAAAATGAACCACATGCATAATAAAATGTTAGAAAACATTTTATGATTTCAAACGCTTTCTGAATTGAGTGTTAACTACCATGAAATAGACAAGGGTGAGGATATTCTCAAGCCTAGGTACTCGTGCAACTATTTTTCAGGCTGAGGTTCATGCCATTGAACTGTGTGTACGAAGACTGAAATGTATGCATCTTACACGCAGATCAATAAAAATTTTCTCAAATAGCCAAGCAGCTATAAAAGCTTTTGGCTCCTACCGATGTAACTCCAAAACAGTATGGAATTGTCAGAAAGTTCTAAATCATTTGAGCAAAAACAACAAAGTGACTCTGGTCTGGATACCCGGCTGCTCTGGTATGGAAGGTAACGAAATAGCGGACTCCTTAGCCAGAGAAGGGATCACGATTCATCGGACCAGAATCAATACTTGGCATAATCTCAAGTACTGCCAAGATGGCTATCTCAACCTGGGCTGAAAGGAAAACTCTCCAGTATTGGCAAGAGTTACCAGGATTAGTTCATTCAAAGGCGTTTATAAAATACCCTTTAAAATCAAGTGCTAAGAAACTTTTAGAGGTAAACAGGCTAAACCTGAAAACTCGAACAGGCCTATATACCGGGCACTGCCAACTAAACTACCATCTGCATAAACTCGGCCTAGCGGAAAACGCCGAGTGCCGTCTATGCTTGGAGCATGATGAGAAAGCAGACCACATCTTATGCACCTGTCCCGCTGTGGAGAGGATCCGATTCTCAATATTTGGCAAAGGGCAACTGCTGCCAGAGGATGTGGACACATTCTAACCCAATAAAGTTATCAGTTTCATTAAGAGACTGAACTTATTGGGTGAAATATAATTAAGTATGAGCCACAATAGGCCTGCTGATGGCCGCAGTGGAGGGTCTACTGGGACCCACTCACAACAAACCTAACCTAACCTAACCTAACCTAACCATGAAATAGAATAGAGATAATTTATTCATCAATAGAAGTCGATAGAATAAAACAAAAAACAGATAATACAGTATAATATGTAATAAAATTCTCTACAAAAAAGACCTATTGCATTTTTTGCAATATCAGTAGCCGCGTAAAGTTGAAAAGTTTTTGACAAGTGCAGGAAATATAGATTTTCACTTACCAAATTCCACTTTTTAATTGCACCAAAGATAAAATGAGAGTGCTAAAAAAACAATTTTTTTTGTATTATGGTGGCTAGCGTTCACCTTGGACGAGGAGTTAAACTTTAAATGTCTCTAAAAACACCCAAAAGAAGCATTTGAAACCATAAAATCTTTGCCACAATTTTTTTACGTCCCTGCGACCTGGCCTAATATCCACTAATGGAGTGAACTGTCACCTATTTTACTTAGTTACATGCCACACTTGGCTGTAACCATATCTAATTTATAGTAACAATATTGCATGTTGCTTTGTAAAAGAAGTAACTTCTACGATCCATTCATTGATGCCACAATCTTTGAAAATATTGCAACTAAGAAGCCATATTTTCCATATACACGTTGTAACAGCTACTTTTGAATATGACCTAAGGAGTGACGGAGATAGCACATGCATTTGTTCTTAGCACAAACAGCATCAGCATTCAGTGAGAGGGACTTAGTTCACCTTACTCACTTGTGCGCGTGAGGATCCTTGACTCGATAGCAGACCCATGCTTCACCATTTTGAGAGACACAAAGAAGGGAGAGTCAATGCACACTCATTATGAGCCTATTACTGCATATTCAAAAGCATTTGTTACAACATGTATAATTCTTTCCCTGGTTATTGATCTACTGTGTGGAAACTCTAACCCTATGTATTATTAAACCACATAGCATGGCTGGTTTAGCCAGAAGTGGTCTACAAGTCTCTTATTTTAAAATTTTTATTCTACCTGAAAAATAATGCCGGGTAATTGAAGAGTCCGGTTAGGGTTTACATCTGGTATGTTATATAACCAGTTATGCTTCTTTGCAATTCTACAGCTTGAAGAACAAATTATATGAATTTTAGATTCCTAATATATCTCATCAGACCCAACCCAGCCATGTCTTACCGCACACCATGGTTGCGACGATGCCTCAGACAGTGCCATTACTTCAACCTGCTATACCTACAAATTTGCCCCAGCAGCAACCTCCAATTACTCAGCCTCCATCTGGGGTTGTTCAGGCCCAATACCAACAACCCGTAACTGTGCCACCACAACAGCAAATTATGAGTCAAGCCAGTCAGCAACCTGTCACTACTTCTCAGCAGCTTATGTTGAATGTAAGTCAGCCCGTGGACATGCAAAATGTTGTCTATCAACAGCAAACGTTTCCCCGAACCATCAACCAATCTCTAGTTCTGTGTCAGTACAGAATTTGTCAGTGTCAGCTGCGCAGCCTCCAGCTAGCTTCCAGCACTCTGTGTCGGTTGATGACACATTGCAGAATTATGCTGTCAAAAAGTTACCGGAGAATCTCAAACAAATATTAGAGAGGTTAGTGTATATTTTTATTTTTGGAAGAATTTACAAAACATGTTTTTTTTTTTATCTTTTATACACAGTTCATCGACTAGGGGAAGCCAGGCCTCTACACCTCAAAGTGATATTATATATGATGCTCATCTTCAAAGTTTGCAGCACAAACTCTCATCTATTCCAATGACAAGGACTCCACAAAACACAACTGTAAGTTCTGTTGTGGTTATTAGTTCAAATCTATATGGTTATTAGTTCAAATGTATGGTAGGCGGCCGCTTTCGATAGAAAATGATCTTATGTTTTTGTTAACGCGGCTTTTTCTCTATCTAACGTAAAACCGTAGATCATGGCACTGACGTAGTTTTCTACGAAACACCGTATACTGCACTCGGCGCGCGATTCGCCAACCAAGTTGGCATAATCTGGAGATGATTAATCACAGTTTTAATCATTTCCAGATGATGCCAACTTGGTTGGCGAAACGCACGTCGAGTGCAGTATATGGTGTTACGTGGAAAACTGCGTCAGTGTTATCTTCACATCAAAAGGTTCCACCCCACTTCAGGACTCTAGATCATTTTTAAAAAAATTTTTCTATAGACGAAAGCCAAAGACGCAGACTATTATGCAGATTATTACAGGCAAATGTAACGTATTTCTCACTATATTTTGATACAAATATTGTTTGTCCCAAGTGTGCATTCTGTTTAAAATTAGACAATTGTTTTCGTTCAACAGAACAAGTTTTAAGGGCGATTTACAGTTTTATATTGGATAGCTGTTTTAAGGAGAAGAAAATGTTCTTTAACAGTTAGAAAAACATGTTTTTTTTTTGGTATTTTTTCAAAACTTCAAGGTTGCCGACTATTTCCTGTTGTCTGTAATTAATAATTCACTTAGATTTTAATGTTGTGTGCTCTGTTTTTTTTTGTCTAATCATTGTTTGTAACCTTAACATTTCCTTTAACTCTGTAATCCAATGTTTGTTTCAGGCCCCTCCTAGCCCCCAATTGATACTATCATCATTAGAGTTCCCACAAGAAATTGTGTCTACTAATGTAACAATTAACAAGAACAAAGTAACTAACACATGTTTTCTTTGTTTCTAATCGATAAGTGGCTAATTATTTTTTATTTCAGCTTCAAATAGAGTCAGGCAGTGGACCAGGTAGTGGCGTTACCACATCCGAGATATTATCGCCCGTTATTGAGGGAGAGCCCAGTCTTTTTAATACCAGTTCTGAAAAACAGTTAACGGAGCTAAATAATAAGCTTAAGATGATCAATTCCAGAAGTGATACAACTGAAAAAAGGGAAGTTCCTGCTGCGGAAAATCAAGCGGAGTTGAGGACCAACAGTGGATTGTTGGAGGCGGTTGCTGTGCCTAGCACTGGTGGTGTTCCTGCTTCTAGTAATCAGGTAGTTTTTCTCATAACATGAGAGAAGAATGAAGGGGAAAATTGTCTTTTAATTGTCTTTCAGGGACAAGTACACACCTCAGATAGTGCCGTTCCTTCTAAAGAACGACGAGTGTCTCGTTTCAAGGTTAGTGTGGTTACGGAGCCTGATCGAAGTAAATTAGTAATACCAGAAGGTAGGGAGCAGGACAAAAAATCCAGTAGTGCATCTATACCCGAAAACGAAACGAAAAAAGAAGCGGACTTTACTACAGTGATTAATACAACTTTTGACTCATTAAAAACTACCTTAGTTAGATCTTTGCCATCAGGCGCAGGTGAGTGTGAATATTTTTACCATATTTTTTTCAGTAAATATCAATAATAATAATGTGTGTCACTGTGGCGGATTTAGGATTTGGCAACAGTGGTGTATTTAGGGGGATATTTGTAATAACCCAAGTAGCAATTTTGCAACCTCGACCCACATCTACATCGTAACATTGTATTAGGTGTAGAAAATCATCTTCATGTCTCCCACAACCTCCGGCCGACTAGACGGCGTCGCTTTTCAGTTGTTTGTGACTAAAATAAAATAGACAATTTTTAACAATGTCTGGCCGACTTCAATACATGACTGTGAACGTTGGTGTAGGTTTTGGGTTTATGTAGACGTTACGCAAACGTAGTCATAAAGACTGAATTATCAACTTATAGATTAGTCATACTTTAACGTTTTAAACAAACAACATAACCGATAGATTTTCGTTGTGTTATTCTATTATTCTCGTGATTTTCTTTGTAGAGTTCCCTTCTCAATATCAATGGAGAGACCAGTCATTTAAATATTTAACCATTTTTTACAACTAAACAGTCACATACGATGCATATTTTAAAAGTATTTATACATAAATACTGCCGAGATTGCTCTACACAACTCTGCCATTTTTCAAGGTCAACTCGAAGGCGAACGTACACAATGTTGTCCACCTTTGTGATGTAGACAAAGTGAAAAACATGCAAATTTAGGAGATTTTGGAAAATCTAATTATGCTACTTTAAGTTTAAAATCACTGAGTTATTGTTAAATCACTCAAATTTGTGTATCCATGAAAAAAATAATTTTGTTTTTTTTCTAAAAACTGTGTCGGCGCGCTTTATTCTTTGGCCTACAATGTCCATATTTTGCCAAGAATTGGTCAGCGATAAAACATTTTGGTACCACAAAGCTCTAAAATCTTCTGAAAACATCACAATAAAATGCAGAAGATGAAGCTCTACTTTCTATCTTTTTATGTGGTGTTGACTCCTGTAAACACAAGTGGTCCAAACGTCTAACAGTAATGTTTTTAGTTAGAAAAACATACTATAAAATTTCACACAATTTTGATGTAAAAGTTTTCCGCGCAAGCGTCAAACAACGTCGTTGGTCATCATCACTGTCAAACGCATGCCGATGTTGTAGTGATTCTGACTTGGTCGCTTTACCAAATTACAATCGAAATGTTTATTAGGTTGTTATGACATCATCTAGCAATGTCAGAGCAAGTCATATGACACAAATACACATTAAAATGTTGCTTGGGAAAATCTTTCTTTTTTTCTTCTTTCTAAGATGTTGTACACCCCCTGAAACTAAATCCTGGCTACATTGGGCCGCAAAACTTGGATTTTGATTTGGATTTTGGATTTTCATTTGTAGTGAATTAAAACAACCATTTTCTAATACTTTATTTTGTTGGAACTGCTCCTTTTTCAATAAATTAGTATATTATTTTGAATTTTTAAAATTCATTTTTGCAAGTTGAAAGTGCTCTGGAATCACAAATATCATTTCTAAAATAAATTAGTATTATGAATTGTTCATAACATCTTATTTTCAACAAAAAACTGACTACTAGTGAAAAAACGGGAAGTCCCGACAAGGTAAATTTATATTCCTGAAATTTAGTAAATAGACACAAATTGCATTATAAATTGTTTTAATTGAGTTTAACACCAATATTTCACAAAGCATTTACCACTATTTCCTCAACATTTCGCGCCTTGATTTGCAACACCCTTTTACTACATATTAACAGTGGAGGTACTTTGAATACTTAAAATGCGCATAATAACTTTATAATTTTATATTCCGTAAGACCCATGGCTTCGTCAACACAAATCCACACTTACTGATTATTCGTGTCCTCCCTACCAATATAGTTATTACTATTTATTTTTATCCTCGCACCCGACGTCTACGCACTACGACGTTTGTAGGTAAACTGGAATGCTGTCTAGATCTCGCTGCTCACGTACAGCTACTGTCGTTTTCCTGGGAGAGATAGGCTGGTCGGGAAGCCGGTCCCGGGAGCATATTCGTAAGGAGCGCACATTATAACGCCTTTGGATTGCACGATTCGGGTATATATCGAGCGCACATAATATCGTTTCTAGTTAACATGAAATTTCATATTTATTTTTACTTTTCTATAAATGAAAAGAATGTGAAATGAAAGTACTAGTAGATATAAATCAAAATTTATTATAAACATAATCAAATCATTCATTTTAGTGAATAAGACAGCAAATAATTTTAGCTACCAAACAAGACTTGCAGGTTTAATTCAATGCAAGTCGGGGATTTTGTCCCCTGTGTAGCTGTTTCCTGTCTTATTCAGTATACAGGGTGAGCCACGGTGGGTGGAGTATTAGAAGTATATGGAGAACGGATCAACCGATTGCTTTGAAATTTTGGTTACGAAGATAATCGAGTATGATCTCTCCAACTAAAATATTTTCGAAAGTGCGGTGTTGCCACATACATAAAACTGGTAACATCTTCGTTATTTTAAATGGAATACCCTGTATATTTTTGCGTTTTTTGGATCGTCGTCTCTCTCTGAGTAACTTTTTATTAATAGTTCCCTATACCTATCTCGAGCCGTTTTCGAGATAATAATTCTTTTCTGAATTTATTGCCAAAAATTTGACTTTCAGTAAATCGTGTTTTCTCCTACCTACGCAGCAATTAAAAAATAATTTTTTAGCTGCGGCTAGGCAAGGCCTGGGGGGCATCTCCTCCATTAATCAAATGTTTCGAATATCATACAGGGTGAGTTAGAGAACGCTTTCTACAAGTGACTTAGAAAAATGCACGAAATGCAATTTTTTTAATTGGAATGCCCTGTATATTATTACTGATTCGGAAAGGCGATACATTTACCTATTTAAAAAGGTAATATACTCTATATCTAATGCACACCGTTTTCGATTTATGGGCACTTTTCTGTAACCTTACCAAGAATATTAGTCTTTTGGTATATCATAACGGGTGGGCCATGAAATTTTTGTTTTGTCCTTTTGTAATGACAACAGATGTTATTTTTCTAAATAAATTGACGTTAGTGATATTTGCACCTAATTTGAATAGCTATGTAGCACAAATATGGCAGAAAATAATTATACAAACACGGTTTTAATTGATTTGTTTATTATCCATGGAGAGTGCAATAAGATTATCAGCAGAAGATTTAATGAGAAATATCTGAATTTGCCGCAGATAAACAACAGAAAATTTTTACGCATTCAGAGGAATTTTATAAATTTAAGTGGCAACACCGCACTTTCGAAAATATTTTAGTTGGAGAGATCATACTCGATTATCTTGGTAACCAAAATTTCAAAGCAATCGGTTGATCCGTTCTCCATATACTTTTAATACTCCACCCACCGTGGCTCACCCTGTATATTTTAGCCCACCATATCACTCACTGTGTCTGTCTGGCTTAGTCTGCTTTAGACTAACCTGGTTTGCTATTATTATTTGTCTTTTCCATTACTTATGGCATACTGACGAGAACATAACAAGTTTGAAACTGGTCTATGTCTAGTGAGGAATTGACAAATGATTTTAGCCACCAAACAAGACTTGCAGGTTTAATTCAATGCAGGTCGGGGCTTTTGTCCGCTGAGTAGTTGTATCCTGTAAATCATATTCAGTATATAGTTTAACCCACCAGGGTTATAAGTCACAGCTTTTGGTACCTGCTTTGCATGTCGCTATCAGTCACAAAGATATCAATGATGTCTGACAGGTAGTAGCACTGACCACCAGAGGGATAGACTTGGCAGGAATTCATTGTAAACCAGTACATATCGAGTGTATGTGATCGCAGCACTTCTACAATACTGCGTGCTTGTTATGAGGCTCCTTAAAATGATTTAAAATGAATTTCATATGTTTCCGCTTAATTTTTCTTGCCCTAAAATATTAATACTTTCATTTTACTTGTACACATTTTTTTCATTACAGAAAAGTAAAAATAAATATTGTTTCATAATTGTATCAAGCGTCCGTGGTAGCTAGAAACGTTTGATTTTGTGTGTGCCCTCGTTACGAATATGCGTCCCGGGATTCACGGGAATCGTCCGATGTCTAGTCATGACACACTGGTTGCCTATATCTAACACTGGAACTTAGACTCATGAACTTAAAAGCGACATTCTCGAGTGTTAGAAAAATGAAAAAATTCAAAATTTCGAGAATAAGTAGTAAACCCAGCAGAAAAAAATATATTACATTTACAGAAAATTGCTGAAACATGAATATTGAATAACATTTAAAAACCATGTATTATATAGACTATTATTTTATTTTTCAGTGGAAGAAGTTCCTTTGGAAGAGGTGACAAAGATTAAAGTAAGTGTAGCATGTTTCATATATTTCATTATCGTATTGACTAATATTTGGTGTTAATTTCCTTTTTATTTTGTTATTAATTTTAATTTGTAACTCATTTAAAATATTTGAAGGCTTTGATTAAGCAACTATCCTGCTATATTTAGATGTTTTAGCAGGTTTATCATAAAGGATGATTTTTGTATAACTTTTAACACAAAAAGTATTGCTTTTCTCCATATTTGATCTGTAGGTCATGAGGATATCCATTATTTTCCGTTTTATATAATGTATTTAGAAAATTACTTTACATTAATATTATTTATTTTAATTTTTGTATGTCAGTAGGTTTTTAGTTTTTTTTTATTTTTGTATTTGTAGCCGCATGAAGTTGGTAACAACGACATTAAGCACATCCCTCACATTGGCACCACTGTAACAACTCATCATAGTCACGCTAATAACACTTCGATGTCTAATAGTAATAGTCATAAAAGTAAAACAGAGTCACACTTAACTTATACTAGACAACATTCTGAGACTGCATCCTGTTCCCTTGGTATCAGAACTTTAAACCATTCATTGTCATATTTTGACTTAAAGAAGGAAATTGAAAGTATTTTACCAATGGCAATACATAAAACAAGTGATGTTAATAAAACAAACGTAAATAACCCAAGGCGCAAAAATAGTGGTCGAAGGCAGTCCAAATCTTTTCGACAGTTTCCACAAATTGTAGTACATCCACCTGAATCAGATTTAAACGTAACCAACAGTATGCCTGATATTCATTCATTGCTCACTAAAGAACTGCATGTAGCACGTGTTTTTTATAACGTTTCAAATCAGAATGTTTCTTGTCCCGATCTTACAAATGAAAATATTTTTTCTGCTAGCTTTGATGCAGCTAGCGAGGGAAGTGTTGAAAATGATGATGTATTTGATGAGCACGATGATTATTCTGAAAATATTTCGGTTTGTAGTGAATCCTTGACCTGTGATCTTAAATATCAACAGGAGGCCTTTGCACAAGAGCCGCGTACTCGTAAAACTAATTCGTATTCAGTTCTCGAGAGTCAGAATCCATTTTTTAAGGAATTGAACTCTTTATCGCCAACAAAACAAAAATATGCCGGGAATATGTTGCGCCGTAAAAAGAAAGATGAAATGCCAAGTGATGTCTTAAGGAGAAACTGGAAAATGAAGCATTCTACGTCTATGCATAATTTGGTTAAAGATATTCCAAAGAGAAAAACGAGTGAACAGACTTTTGACAGTTATTACACGGTGCATGGCGCAAACAATTTTTCACATCATGCGCCTCATTACGAACCCCACCCGAATTATTCCTATTACGACTACCCACCACCACACTATAGTAATTTTAATAATGTATTTCACAATACAAGACCTAACTTACACGGTAGTTTTGGTTCAATGGCTCATTTGGGTAATTTTCATGCCTACGGCTCAGATTATCCTTTGTTTCATAGGAGCTACAGTTCTTTACCACACAGTAATTTTAGTAATTCATATAACACATGTAACACAGTACATCCGACAGAAATCGTATACAAATGTTGTTGTGGAGGTATAAACTGTAAAACAGTGGTGCCAATACATGAGTATTTGGAAACGTATTTCACCAAGACGGTAAGATATTTTAAAAAACTTAAAGAGAACTATTAAAATTGTGGTACAATAAGATTGTTATTATTTTAGCAGGGTTATATATGTTTTTGATGTATTGTTACAGCTAAAGGTTTTTATAAACTGCAACTCATTTGGTCTGACACTGTATATTTTTATTTTTGCATTCACATTTAATAAAAACTGTTAATGTGAATACTTTTGGTCAAAATGTAGTCTAGGTTAAATAAATAATCTATTCTCTCAATTTTATATTATCAAAAACATAAATAACTCGGCCTTAAGATAACAGTCATATTTATTTTAATTGGTATGTTCCTTAATTACTTCAGTAATAGAAAATTTGGGAGTTTATCTTATCGGCATGGGCGTCGCTACAAATTTTTTCGGTGAGGGGCAAAAATAATGTGCATATTTTTATGAAATCTGTTTAAAAAAAAAAAAAAAAAAACGGAAATGTAAACATTGATCCGTGTTAATAAAATTAAAATAAATTTTAAAAACAAAAAAAAACAGATTTTTTTGTACTACGTTGTGGTATAATGTATCAGAAAGAAAATAAACTAAAAATTTAACTTTATACCAAATCATTTGTATTAAAATAATAAAAAAAAAAACTTGTAAAAACCGAAACAACAATTTTGGTAACATAAAAACTTAAATAATCCTATTCTATAACGCATGTAACTGTACACTACGATCCTTCGGTACAAAAAATGTACAATTTCGGGAAGTATTACTCAAGGAAATTTCCATGAAATTTCCGATAACCTATTACTATACATATGTTGATAGTTGACTTTTTTGTTTTTTAATGTTTTCTTTTTTCATATCTCTTTGATCTCTTATTTCCGTTTTGTACGGGGTGATCAGCTGAAAATTCCATTGTTAAACCCATTTCTTATTATTACAATCTAAAAAAAAAGTGATTGAAAGGTCATTCTCCCAAGTTTGCGTACGAACTATGAGTTTATAATGAAATTAGTATACGAGGGGCGCCATAGTCACATTTTTTAATGGGACAGCCTGCATATTTGAATAGCCCATTTCTGCCACATTATAAATACATATGATTGTTTTTATACATTTGATCTTCAAGTAACTGAGTATTTGAAATAAATACACTTAAATGTAAAAAAAACAACTTTACATTAAATGATTTTTTAATAAGAATAACAATTTAAATATGTATTACTACAAAAAAATCTAGCAAAAAATTATAGTATTATATTTTCAAAAATTCCACTTTGTTGCTGAATATCCTTTACTTAGTGAGAATTTTCATAAGTTCAAAATTGCTCATTTATTCAATTAAATAATCTAGGTAAAGTAAAATTATTATCTTGTTTTAGAATTATTGCAAAAATACATACGCTTTCCGTAATCCATAACACTTAATTTTTGAACCACATCAATTTATAGGATTAAGGGCCAGTTTCACCAACTATCGTTAAAATTTAACGGTCCATTAAGATACTTTTAAGGAATGATTAAGGATATAATAGTTTCATCAACACTTGTTAAAATATAACGGACCGTTAAATTTGTTTTTTTGAGTGCATTTTGAATCTGTAGGAAACTCAAGATCTTGTAATTCACCCTAATAGATTTTGAGGGATAATTGGTAAAATATAATAAAACATTTAGTTTCTTTTCTTCATTCGCATAATAATTTCTTTTAATATTATGCAACTTCTAAATTTTTTTGCAAGGTATACAAAATAAGTTTTACCTAGTGATATTTTCTTTGGTATAAACGTTTGGCTTTAGTTACGTCCGTTCGAAAGGAAATATATACAGATCATTACATTCTTCTGTGGAATACAAGGGCATTTTTAATCATTAAATTTTTTGTTAAAAATATGTTTAAGAATAAACAGCAGGTGATTAAAATCTATAGGCGATTACTTTGCGCTACGTCACAGTTCTCAGGCTGAGAGAAAATAAAATAATATCAGTTCAGGTGTTATGGCGACCTGATTTATATTTTTTTCACAAAATTATTAAATTTGTTATTTTTCCATAATATCTGTGTTTTTCTGAGCTTATATTAAATACTACCTATCAATATATAATACATATACAAAATATGAAGACCTCAAAATACCTATTTTTCTTCTCATTGTTTTAAAAAGATCATATAAAAAAATCCCTGACTTGTAGTAAACAATTTAAATTGTCCCTAGATGAAAAAATATCATCTACCAATTATAATAAACTACAGTGTAACAGCAAGAAATATTTGATACTGAGACTGGTAGTTCTTATTCTTACCTTTGCAACAAGCATTTCTTGTGGAATATTTCTCATAAAGGACTTCCTTCACCCAATCACAAACATACACAACTTTTGAGATTTTTCCTTCGTGTAGGTGTTACGCTCAAAAACTAAATACCTAATTGACAATATTCCCATGTGTAATATTTGAAAATACATCAACATTTGTAATGAAGTCGTCTTTTCAAAGTATAAAAGATCTGAACCAACGGCACTTTTTCTTATCATCTCTATCTTGAGCACAAAATTAATGAAATAGAACCATAAGAATAGTTTTAGATGTTAAATAACCAATATTAGTTTTTAAAAGTGCAAAATACACTTAAACCAACACATTCTGTTAGCAGATCACACTGTTTGTTTTCCTTCTGTCTCAAAAACTGTGACTTCGACACATGCGACCTATTAAAAGCAGCTGAACAATTGGTATTTTAAATCATTTATTGTTTATTTATTTATGGCCATCTATGCAAAAAAAAACAATTTAGTTGTATCCCACACTTGTAAGAATATTATTTAATTTAATAACTCACTTGTTTGAAGAGAAATGTATAATAATCATTTTATAATGGACGGGAAGAGGGCTATCTAAATATATGGATAATAGCCATTTAAGAAAATGTGACTTTGTGATGTCCCTTGTATATTCATTAAGATAGACACAAACTCATGGCACATACAAAAACTTGGTGGAAAATGTTACCGATACATTTTTTATATATTTTTTGTAGCTATATTAAAAATAAGAAATGGGTTTAAAATGTATTATTTTCAGCTGATCACACTGTCCATTGTACAAAAAATAAAACATCTAACTACTACTTATTTTGTCCTTTTAGACATTCCGTGGTGAGTTGTAGCTTGATCAAAAAAAAAAAAAGTCTAATGTTGACATATTTGTAAAACACTATTCATCTCAGTTTATATTCTTTCTCATTGCATTAAATAGTGCTGTAATCTAGCGATCACAAATGTTAATTTTGGTGGTATAAATTCAAATCGAATTGCTTGCCGTGAACAAAAATTTTGTGTATCTCTATAGAACGGTTTATGTGTTGGAAGCCTCTTTATTTATAATGACACCTCTAGCCAGAAATATCTCCCCACTTCCCCCTTAAAAGGACGTGTCATGAATTCAAAATAATTTGAGTTCTCAATTTCTAAATTTGCTTAATTTTGTTTTTAGCATCTTTTGCCGGTAGCTTTAATTAGAACTGACTATTTTTGACTTGCTCTAACAAACTCATAAATCTCATTTCTGATTTGTCTTTGGGCTTGTTTTACTATAATAAATAACAAATTTAAACAAAGAAAATTGACTCTTGTAAGTTTCATTCCATACCACTCGCACCACATTTGACATATCTGCTTGTTCTGATGGACCTAGATTGTTTACTGATAAAACGAGGTGGACTTAGATCATCTTGTAAAATGAGGTGGACTTGGATCGTTTTCTTAAAAAGCGAGGTGGACCTGAATTTTTTTTTTTCATAATTCATCAATTTTTGAGGATAATTTTAAGATATGTTTGTCATTCACCAACTTTATTCATGGATAATTTCTGATTTTACAGAGGACATGTAAGTATGACAATTGAAGATATGGGAAAAATACAAAGTTCTGAATGCACTGGTGCAATCAATAAACAGTCGAAGTAAAAGAGACCATGCATTTTTTATTTCTTGACAACTTATTTTATTTTTTTGTACAAGACTAAAAATTAAATGAAATATCACAGATCATACAACATTTTACATACTTAAAGAATTTTGAGCTCGCATCAGACTATGCAGTCCTGGGTAGTGTATCACACTATGCAATTATGTGGTGGTAACTGACGTGCACAGTGCATAAGAAATCGTTACGTGATTCTTCTACGAACTTTGGTATTGCTACATATATTGTTGGTATCTCTAGATGCTCTTAAGTTCCTTGTAATCGACGATTTGCTAATGGTGTGGTTTTGCTTGTGTTTGTGTTATTAAATAATTATCTTTATTTGGTTTCTCCAAGATAATAAAAAAAGTGTGTTTATGTTATACAACAATAAGGAGTCGCACCAAACAATGATAAAACAGGGTGTACCGTAGGGTTTGATACTCGGCCCCATTCTATTCATCATTTATATAAATGACCTTGCTAACTGCGATGATAATGCTACTTTTATATTATTTGCTGATGACACTACGGCTTTTCACTCTAATAGGGATCATAATCTACAGACAGAGGAGGTTGTGAGAACACAATCGAAAATTAAGCAATGGTTTCTCGCAAATAAACTGAACCTAAACTAGAACAAGACTCAGTCACAGACGTTTACTCTCCGCCAAGACAACAATATTGACTTTGATAACGTGGTAAAATTTCTTGGCGTGTACATTGACCCTAAGCTAACTTGGGAAGGGCATATAGTAAACTTGTCCAAATCCCTGTCAAAAAAAACTCTACTGAAAAATCTGGTGCATACAGTTACAAAGCAGGTTATTACAACAGAATACTATGCCATTTCCCATTCTCTTATGACCTATGCTATCTTGAACTGGGGACACTCATCTCACAGTGCAAGAATCTTTAGTCTTCAAAGGAAATGTATTAGAGTCCTCGCTGGCCTAAAATACAGAGACGACTGTCGTCAACATTTTAGGATTTTTAACATCCTTACTATGCCCTCTGTATACATACTAGAGTGTCGTCTATATATTAAACGCAATTTACATACATTTGATGAACAGAGTGAGAGGCACCCATACCACACACGATTTGCACATCATATAAAACAAAATTCTTCCTTTGACTTACGAAATCCAGAGATGGCACCGGTTATCACTGCATTTAATTCTGTAACAAATTACCCGAAAGAGTTAAATCCTTCGACTTGAATAAATTCAAACAAAGAATGAAAAAAGTATCTTAAGGACAAAGGCTTCTATTCCATTGAGGAATATCTTAATGACAATCTTTTAGACTTGTAAAATACTACTATTTATCATCAAATTTCTGTGTCGATATTTGCAAGTTGGTTGTTTTATACATTCTTTTATTTAGATTTAAGCATTTAGACACGATCAATTTTAACTCAATTTTATCACTATTCCACTATTCTCTTGTGACTTGTGTAAACATTTTTTTTTATGTACTAACACCAATAAATTATTATTATTATTATTATTATTATTAACAAGATGTCCGGAAAAAGGAGGCCAATCTGGTAACCATGGATTCCTTGAGCAAAAATAATAGGACTTTCACGATGCCATTTTTCATTTTAGACCCCCATGTTCGATATACAGGGTGTCAGAATTTGTAGTTTAAAAGTATATTTTTTATATAACTCGAGTATTTCATAAGATATTTATTTAAAATGTGGTACAGTACTTCAACTTAAAGTCACATCGTTTGAAGAAAAAAAAAACAAAAATTAATTTTCAAATAATCAAAATAGAGGGGTTCCAGTAGCTACGGAACCGCCCCCCCCAGGTTTTTAGTACCTGCGTAAATGACTCCCAAACTATCTTTTTTTAAGTTAACTATTCATTTTATGTCTTTTAACAAATTATGAAAAAATTCTTCGTTTTAGAGGTAAGTAGAAAAATATTGGTGCCTACGTGGCTTATGGTAATCTCATAATTTTCAATTATATCTAAATCAAGTCAGCCGCTTTCGTAAACAAATGGCAATACCCTGGATGCAATAGAATTGCTTGTTTACTGTCAAAGTAAATCCTTATTTTTTACAAGTTAAAAGTTTTTTATAAGCTAGAAGTGTTCTTGTAAGTAAGAAAAACCAACATGGCTCATAGACAAGGAATTGTACCCTTTTCTGAAATGACGAATGTGATTTTAATCATGGGTAAGATTTAAATATTTCTGTAAACTGTAAACATTTATTTTTATTTCTCGATTAGGAAAATGTGAATCCAATGCTAGTTTAGGAGCTAGGCGCTATGCCGAAAAACTTCCCAATCGAATTCTTCCCAAGAGAAAATATTTTTCTAATATGGTTAACCGTCTAAGGGAGATTGGAAATTTAAGAGAGAGACGGAAGGGCCGACTCCGTGCGAATCAACCTGAATAGGATGAGGACATTTTAAGAATGTTGTGGAAATACCGAAAATTACTACCAGGATGTTGTCTAAGCAGGTCGAAAACATAGGGAAAACTCAGGTACACACTATTTTATGGAGTCAGCAGCTGTACCCATTCAATCTCCAAAAAAGTACAGGCTCTTTTGCCTCAAGATGTCGAAGCAAGACTTGTATTATGTAGATGGTTATGTGAAATGAATAACTGAGATCTATGTTTTATCAGAAACATTTTTTTTACTGATGAAGCTACATTTACGAGAAACGGGATGACAAATATTCATAACACACATATGGGCTGAAGAAAATCCTAAAGCTATAGTAGACGCATCATCAAGTAAACTTTAGAATCAATGTGTGGGCAGGTGTCGTAGATAATTTTCTTTTGGGTCCTGTATTTTTACCAGGCAACTTGACTGGTCATTCATTTTTTCAAAATCTTCAAAACACACTGCCCGGTTTACTAAGTGAATTGCCTTTACATGTAACACAAAATATTTGGTTTCCACTGGACGGTGCTCCTCTTTTAGCAAGAAATGTTAGAAACTATTTGAATCAAATCATTCCTGATCGCTGGATTGGTTGGGGGTCGAGATGCTCCTGTTCAGGGGCCACCCTGGTCCCCTGACCTTACTCCCTTGGACTGTTCAGTCTGGGGATTTATGAGAGACTTGTGTATATGGTTCCGATTTTGAGTGAGAATCATTTAAGAGAAAGAATCCTTCAAGCTGGAGGGCAGTCCAGGTTGAAGCCAAATATTTTTCAAAGTCTAAGATTTTCTTGAATAAATAGAGCTCGCATGTGTTTACAATAACATGGAGGTTATATAGAACAATTTCTTTAGACTGGCTATTTTTTTTTATATCTACTGTTTTTTTGTTATTAACGAATTATGAATAATTTTAAGAAAATAAGGTGTATTAAACTTGTTATCCTGTTATAATGCTTGTAATTTATAAATAATTGTAGATTGTTGAATCCACTGTGCCTACCAATTTTTTGTTTGGGCACCATTGACTTTAGAAATACTTATTTTTGGCTTGTCTTTTATTATTAATATTTTTATACCTATTGCAAAATTTGAATAAATTGTTTAGTTTTAGTATTTGAAAATTATAAGATTACTGTAAGCCTCATAGACACCAATATTCTTCAACTTGTCTCTAAAACAAAGCATTTTCTCGAAATTTGTTAAGAGACATATAATAATCCAAAATGGATGGTTAACTTAAAAAAAGATAGTTTGGGAGTCATTGGCGCAGGTACTAAAAACTGGGAGGGGGGGTTAGTGCGTACTGGAACCCCTCTATTTTGAATATTTGACAATTAATTTTTGTTTTTTTTTCTTCAAAAGATGTTACTCTTTAAGTTGAAGAACTGTACCAAATTTTAAATAAATATCTTATGAAATACTCGAGTTATTTAAAAAAAATTATTTTAAATTTCAAACATGGGGGTCTAAAATGAAAAATGGCATTGTGAAAGTCGCATTTAGTTTTGCTCAAGGAATCCATGGTTACCGGATTGGCTTCCTTTTTTTCAGACACTATATAGTTGTCATTTTTACATTAATTTTAGTATTAAGTTGATAACAGCAACCTAAATGTACAATGTGAAAATATGTAGGGCCTAAAACTCGCTGTAATTTTGTATCGGCAACTGAATAGACTCTTCTAGTGTGACGTCACATAATTATGCAACCTATGTACTACTGTCATGTCACACTGGTTGCCTACATATCACACTGGAACTTGACCCTTAATGCAAATGTCTATAAAGGCAACAATTTTGCGGACACACGTAGAATTTTATTTTATTTCCCTTGTAAGACATATTTAAGAACTTTCAGTTATTATTTACCATGCACAAAGCATGTGAAAATATATGCAGTTATAACTCATTACAGAAACTTTCATCATTAATATAATTAATTGATATTAAAAATGGATGAAATATCCTTCAATAGTAGTATAGTCAAAAGACAATAGCTGCTAATTTCATCAGTCTTTCAACTTGTTTGTGGCACGTTTTATAACCTAACTTTCGTATATTCAAGTTTAAGTTTTGTATTATCAATTTAAAAAGACGTTTTTGTGTTTATTTTGAACTTGGGTTAATGATTTGCTCCTGAGTGTGATCATACTAATAAAAGTGGATGTAAAATGTTTAATTTTCCAAAGGATACCAAATTAAAAGAAGAATTTTCTCTCTTTCATATAATTTTACTTTCTGTGCAGAAGTCAAATATGTCAGTGATCAAACTGGTTTTTACATTTTATTTTATAGATATATTGATATACTGATAAAACAGTGAACTAGAAATCATTTTAAATTAAAAAACCTGGAAGGCTAAAAGTTATTTTATAAAAGGAAAAGAGGTTATAAACTATGTCAATAACTTAAGGTTAGCCAGTTTTTCTAATGTGTTGAACATGTTCTGCTTGTGTGTAAATTAGTAACTCAAGGTTTTTAAATATTTCCTACAAGTAAGAATAAAATAAAATTCTACACTATGTAAAACCCTCGAAAATGTCTCCTTTATAGACATATACATGAAGGGTTAAGTTCCAGTGTGATGTATAGGCAAACGGTGTGTCATGACAATAGTACGTAGGTTGTATAATTATGTGACGTCACAACTAATAGAGTGATATGGCTTTACACATTTCCAGGCAGATGGCGATGAAGGTGAGTTTAGCTGGAAGCCAAGTGGCACAGTTTTTTAGTTCACTAAGCAGACAGAACGATTCATAACTTCAAAACCATTACCGGCATCTTTTGTGATATGTGGAACATAACACCAAATTATAAACTAGAACTGATTAAAATAATTTGTTAACAATAAATAGCACCAATCATCACATTTCCGTTTTAGACTACAGTATTTAATATTACATCGTAACAAATGAACAACATTTTAACATGGGAGTCCTACTTGCAAGATGAAAATGTTAAATTCTCATTAGTGCCGACATATCACAAACTGCACGTTGATGTGACATTAATAAACTGTATTGATTGACCGATTACCAGTTTTCCATTACTGATGTTTTTAAGGAATATGCTGGTTATGTGACCATAGTAGGGGCTAATTAATTGGTTGTTAGTCAAGGTTATTGGCAATGTTTACCAAATGTAGTGTTGGTTAGCAATGTTATGCTCTATTACGCACTAACTTACTTTCTTTAATAATAATAATGAATGTTGCTTATGTTGCATCTTGATATGTTTAGAGTAGTTACTAATTCTGTGGTTGTAATGTAGGGAAATATCCATTCACAAAAAAATCCTCTCAGTAACTGTTGTCCCCAAAGGCAGGTTTGAAAGTCCATTTATGCTTTAGTGTTGGTTAACTGTTATTTTTCACTTAACATGTCCAATACTTGATAGGCCATTTATTGGTAAAATTTATCGAATAAGTCAAGACATTCCTCTTAGACATTTTACAACAAATAAAAATATGTAATCAAATTTTAAAAGTATTTTGTTATGAAGTAAAGCTGTTTTTTTGGCACGAGTGATCAGAAGACATTAAAATCAATAAATAGAAAAATTAATTCTGAAATAATGTAACAATTGAAAGTGTTATTAATCTTGTTTATACATTTTAAATTGAACAATAAACAAAATATAGTTTTTTTTATATTTTGCCTTATTCGGTCTTGTTTATTGTTATATTGATTAGGGAATGGAGTAGATTTTTTTTTTGAATGGATTTTAACTCTGATTATCAATAATTGATTTAAAATATATGTACAGGGCTATCCAACGAGAAGGCCCACCCCTATATTTTGTTTATTTTTCAAGTTAGAAAAAATGTTTTAAGTAAAAGTTGTAGTGAATCAAGTGAACTCTTTTAGAATCTCTGCAAAGAATATACAGGTGGTCCCATAAAAGTGTGACAAACTAAACTTACATTTTTTAAAATGGAATACCCTATATTTTTTACATTTTTGAAATCTGTGTTTTTCTATGATTTCAAACATATAGATATATTGTATCTTAACTTGTACACAGATTTCAAAAATGTAAAAAATATTGCAAGTTCGGTTTATCCCGCTTTTATGGAACCATCTGTATATTCCTTGCAGGGATTCTAAAAGGGCTCAATTGATTTACTACAATTTTTATTTGAATAATTTTTTCCATAACTCGAAAAATAAACAAAATATAGGGATAGTCCTTTTCGTTGAATAATCTTATATAGTGTGTTCCATTTTGAACAGACACACTCCTGTGTTCTGGATGTATTTAGGCAAATTGAACAAATTTTTTTTTAAATTATAGTACTCAATAGTACTCAACGAGTTGTACCTTCCTCAGTAACAATTTTTTTTTATGTTGGTTTTCCACGGCCTACTATAATTAAAATAAAATACTTGAAATCAAAAAACGCGATTTAGGATTTTTTTTAAAGATTTGTTTTTATAGGAAACATGAATCGGGCATGCTTAGAAAGCCTACATACCGAATTTCATATTGATAGCTCTTACTACGACTCGTCAATTTTTGTAAAAAAAAAATGGGATTTTTTTGCCATTTAAATGGCAAAGATGGGTTCATTTCATCTAATCAATATCAAATAATACTACGGTTTATACCGGGCCATTAAAAGTACACTGGTACCAAATTAAAATTGTCAGTAACTCCTCCTCATGGTGATCAGAAAGTACTCTGTAGTATACTTTTATAAACCGTTGTATTACTGAGTATTTTTAGCATTTTATTTTAATTATAGTAGGCCGTGGATACACAATATAAAAAGTCATTTAGGAAGGTAGATCTCGTCGAGTTCTACAATTTGAATAAAAAACATTTTCAGTTCACCCAAATACAACTGAAATACGGAGGTGTGTCTGCACAAAGTGGAACACACTGTATATAATTTATACATTAATAATCAGAGGTACAATAATAAGGATAAAATCAAGAAGTAAATGTAAATTTTTTTAATTTTATTTGCCTCAAAAACCATTATTTGTTGTCATTAATTTATTTGAAATATAGGTTACATTTTTGTTTTTCATTTACTGCATTAAATGATACTTCCAGTTAAATAGTTAATACAAACAAATTTATAAAAATTGTTTAAAATCATATGTGAACAACTCGTACGTGATTGTTTACTTAAAACTTTTATTACAATTGAGTTTAAAATTGGTATTTGATATAAGATCTCTATAATAAAAGATTTTTAATATATGAAAAATGTAAGTAAATATTTGTTATGAATATTTTTCATTGTATTTATTCAATGGACAGATTCCAATATTACATAAAAAGAAAGACACACAATTAACATAAAAAATCATATAAACTGGATTAATCCAGGAATTCAAGGCAGCCGAAAAAAATTATGGCACTCAAGGAATTTGGAATATTCCAAAGAAATTATGGAAATGGTTTATTTCTGCAAAGTTGCTGGAAAAAACCGCAACATTGACACTCATAATGATTGAACGAATCATTTTAGTACATAGACATATTTGATTAAATTCACTTATTTTGACCCCTAAACCTGTCGGTAGGTAACTCGTGTCCATGGAGTTTTGGGCCACTAAACATAGTGAAACCGGAAATTGATTTTGCACTAAGAAAAAATTTTACTGCTGAAACTATCACAGGCTCATTTTATGACACTATTTTCTCAAACACCTGTATATGATAACTCATTTCCTTATCCTGCCTCATAATCATGCTATAAATTAAATTTTTTCTATATTGTACAGACTTCTTTTATAATATCATTTTTATGAAGTAATACATAACCTTAAGAAAACATTTTGTTTTTCAATACAATATTTCTTCTGTGGGGGTAATAGTTTTCTTGTAATTTTTATATGGGAAACTTTTCTCATTAATCTTAAAAAGTATAGTATTCTCAAGTTTACACAAAAGCATTTTAATAATAAAAAATAATAATTTGATGGTAACTTACTATTCCATATCTCAAGATTATTAAATTGTATGTATTTAGTCAAATGTTGACTGTAATTTAAAATACAAAATGAACGTGATATTAATATCTATCTAGATAAATCGTACTATCTGTTCAGCAAAAATTGCATAAATAAGTATCTCAAATATCAATTTAAGTTTTTTATAACTTACATGTTAGATTAGGTTAGGTTAGGTTTCTTGTGAGTGGGTCCCTGTGGACCCTCCACTGCAGCCTTCAGCAGGCCTATTGTGGCTCACACTTAGTTATATTTCACCCAATAAGTTCAGTCTCTTAACGAAACTAATAATTTTATTGGGTGAGAATGTATCCAGATCCTCTGGCAGTAGTTGCCCTTTGCCAAATATTGAGAATCGGATTCTCTCCACGGCGGGACAGGACATAGGATGTGGTCTGCCTTCTCATCATATTACAGGCGTAGACGGCAGTCGGGTATTTTATAGACGCCGTTTTTGCAGATGGTAATTAATTCGGCAGTACCCTTGCCATATAGGCCTGGTAGAGTTGTCCGTTTCAGCCCTGGTTGAGTCTAAACAGTTTCTTAGCTCTTGATTTTAAAGGGTATTTTATAAACGCCTTGAATGAACTAATCCTGGTAACTCTTGCCCGATGACTTGAGAGTTCCTTTCAGGTCGCTCCTTCTCTGGCCAATGAGTCGGCTATTTCGTTACCTTCCATACCAGAGTGGCCGGGTATCCAGACCAGAGTCACTTTATTGTTTTTGCTGAAATGAGTTAGATCTTTCTGACAATTCCATATCGTTATGGAGTTACACCGGTAGGAGCCAAGAGCTTTTATAGCTGCTTGGCTATCTGAGAAAATTTTTATCGATCTGCGTGTAAGATGCATATATTCCAGCCTTCGCACACACAGTTCAATGGCATGAACATCAGCCTGAAAAACAGTTCCATTAGTACCTAGACTTGAAAATATCCTCACCCTTGGCCTGTAGCTATGTACTCCGGCTCCTGTCCCCTCAGGAGTTTTGGAGCCGTCTATAAACCAGCAACTGTCTGCCCTCAGTAGGTTGGCTTTATTCCGATCCCACTCATCTCTTTCCGGAGAAAGGATGTTGAAGGTCAACTTGTAGTTGGTCATGGTAGGCATAGTATCCGAGGACATTCCCAGGATTCTGTAAGAATTGTTTATAAAGCTATTCATAGGTCTATACTGCTATGACAGTACTCATAAGAAAAGATTCAAATAATAATGTTCTGCGGAAGGCTTTCAAAGCTAAGAGTTTAAATCTGTTATAAAACTTATCTCACTTATAAGTCTTTAATTGAGTTATCTCTGTGCAAGCTTGGATAGCTTGTAAGCATTTGGTCTTAGGCAAAAGGTCTTATTAAACTGTTAGTGATGCCATCTAAACCTAATTTGCTTTTAAATAATGATAGTTATAACTTTAATTTAAAATATTTATTCCCAATGCTGTTTTAAATCATTGTTGCTCACAGTAAAGCAAACATGTTTTGCACATCATAGGAAACATCCAGCAGGTTTTATATTATTTTATATTTCCTCAGTACGTTTTTTAGAAAGTGCCTAAATGTGGTTTGTATTTTTAAAATTTTCAAACTACAAACTGTTTACTGTTGAAATTTATGCAAATTATTCCAAATGTATAACCTTCCATCAAACGTGTTTGAGTCTTGGCAAGTTTTATAACAAATTATTGGTTTTCAAAAAATCAATATTCTGTTTATTGTTATAAAACTGCAATAGTACTTGTATATAATAATGCAACGTTTTTACGTAAAAAATAGTGGAATAAATATATTTGAATGTGTTTTTCTAAAACATTCTTTAAAATGCATTGTAAAAATAAAACACTGTAGGAAAATGACCACTTTGGGAATAAAACCGTTATTCTGTCATTAAATAATTCTTAAAATAAATAAATAAGTCATTAAATATTTGAATAAGTATATGTAGAATCCATCTAGTTACCTATAAGGTCTTGAAGACCTGTATAAAACAATTTGGATTTACTTAAAACTATATCATCCTGGTTAAAATTAAGCTGTTTTATGTCAGAATGTTTATAAAACCGCTTAGTTTTGTGGTTTTATGGTTGTTGTGAATGTTTCCAGCTTAAAATTCTAACTTAAAAATCATTTGCTAGTCTCTGTGCAATGTAGGTTTTTTTAAATGTTACTTTTAACATATCATTATTTTTTAAAGAAGAGTTTTATTTAAATACATTTAAAACTAATAAGGTTTGTGAAACATTTAATGAACAAATTATTATTTTATTGTGTATGTTGACAAGATTACAATTTAAGTGTAAAAGGTTTTAAAATAGGATTCAGGGTCTCTACAGGAATATTCTATAAAATGTTTTTAAAACTGCTTTAGGACTTGATAGTTTTATAGCTACTTGATTAAATCAAAATTTTCACCGAAGACGTTTTAAAAACTAAAGGGTTTTGTAAACCACAGTGAAGGGTTATAATAAACCTTACAAGACCGCAGCTAGAGAAAGTCCAAAGGGATTTATGATTCAGTTTTAAAGTATATTATAAGGCTTTTTAATAAATTATTATATTCTAGAAATACATTTAGTCTCAAATAAACCTAATTAATTAATCTACAAACATCTTTTATGAAACCTTTATAAAACAAGAATCAGGTTAAATGGCATTTAAATTGTTACTTGGGATGAGTCCACATAGTATTTGTTGGCCTGATCATCATGCGATTTGGTGGATTTAAACCAGGACTGGATTCTGGATTCCAGAAATGAATGTCATAATCCTTCTATTATTATATTCTGTTTAGTGTTTAATGAATAAAAAAATTGGTTTTTTATTTTATAGATCCATCGTAATAGCTCACGGATCAGATTGGAATCTGACTTGATGTGAATTTTTTTAAGTTTAAATTTTAATTCTAGTACCAAACATGATAGAAATGTGAAAATGTCTTTGTATATAATAAATAAAGGTACATTAATAAATTGTACTAAATCTTCTGGAGATCTTGTATCCAATAACAATTATCTGTAAATTTTGAAAAAAATTATAAAATTGTATTCTGTTATTTAGGAGGAAACTTTTGAGGAAATGTTAAATAGGCAAAAGGCTGAACTGAATGCTTTAATGGAAGCCCATAGGAAGCAGCAATTAGAATATATGGGTAAATATAAACGACAAAAATATGGAGAAAATAGATGAGTTTTATTTTCTTTTATTTTTGTTACAGAGTTTCATCGAAAACAAACAGAAGGTAGTTATAGATCCAATTTTTTTATTTTTTTTAATTATTTTTTACATTTTTTTAACTTAGCTATATAGTTGCATGAAACAACTTGAAATGTTAAATTACTTAGAGCCAATACTTTGAATCTTAGTTATAAAGGTTTTTAGCTATTCATTTGTATATTTTGAGTAAGATTACCACTGTAATATTTCCGTTTTCGGTAACTTACAGGTAACTCATTGATACTACCAAAAATCCTCTAACTTGGCATTTGGCCAGTAGAGAGAGAATGCTTGTCACATGCGCTGATCAAATAATTTTGGCTAATATTGAAAGCTGCCATTTTCATCCATGGCCATGGCTGCCATCAGTTTTTAGGGACTTTTGGTTGAACATTTATATGAATTCAGGCGCGAAAGTGACTTTCGCTAAACATCTTTCATTTTTCAGCTAGATATCGTTAATATTTTCGACGGCTTCACAAACAGTTGAAGTAAAATTTAATACTTATAATGTTTAATTCATAAAATCTTAGGACTTCATAAATTCTAAAAGATATTTATGTAGGACTACATTTTAAAGAACTGTTTATGATATAATTTGTTTTGCCATAATGTACCTCTTTATATTGTAGCGTACTAGTAGAATAAAGTAATTTTATTTGACTAATATTATAAAGAGGTACTTTATGGCTGCAAAACTATGTTATAAACAGTACACAGCACACTTCACTCGTTTCTCATAGAATAGATACAAAATTTATAAAATGAACCAATTTTAGCAGTTGAACTTTATAACTTTTTAGCTTTATATGCACCTCCGCCATAATAAGGCTTTATTGAATTCATCCTCTTTATGGCCATGGTTACTACGCTTCACAAAGAAATAAAAAATGATAGCTACACTAAGATGTTGTATACATACCAAAAGTACGTTCAAATTAACCTAATAAAAAATATAGTTTTAAACATTATAAAATTAATAAAACATCTTATATTTTATTATTGGTGATTAAATAATATTCTTGCATAACTATCCTCTGGGTAGTTATTTTTCATTTTTAGATTCTCTATAGTTTTCATGGGGGAATATAACTTTCTTCTGGACTTCTGTTCAACTTTCCGTATTTCAGTATATTTCTTTTTAATCTTCCCAGGTAAAATACTGAAATAATTTATTTAATGAAAGTTTTATGAAGTAACTTACCCATAATTATGAATAGTTTGAATAAACTTAACTATTTTGCTAAATTTAAGTACATAAATTAGCAATACATATATCTTATTATATTTAAGCAATATATTACACCAAACACCTTAATTTCAATCTCATTCGTGATCGAATGGTGTCATCATGAAGACGTTTGTAGAACCAAAAGAGGGCGATTGGGTCATTAGTGAAACGTCATCAGTAACAGTTGATACTTGCTCTGTAGCCTTATTTTTACTTTGTTCACTTGTAGATGCAATATAAATATTTTGGCCCACACAAATTTCTCTGCAGTTTTCTTTATGAGTTGTAAATTTTGCACTGCATCAGCTTTCAGGAAAACTTTATATGCAAGTTTTATAAAATCACCTTCTTTGGAGTATTTGGAGCATACAAATTTATTCTTTGACCACTGCCAGTGCTCGTCTTTCTCAAGAACTTCCAATCACTATTCCAATATGTCTCCTTTAGGAAATTTAAAACACGTAATTTGTAGAATTGAAAAAAATTACAGATCAAAACTAACTTACCTATGAAAAGTGATCCCTTTAGTTTTAAAACGTTTTACGTTAGAACATCCCTCCACCGCACAAGACATTGTTTACAAATGTTTTTACGAAAAATACCAAATGCAATTTGCACTTGATAAAAAAATATAATCACTACACAAATTATTAAAATATCTACTTATGAAAAGTGATCCCTTTAGGTTTAAAACGTTTTACGTTAAAACATCCCTCTACCGCACAAGATATATTGTTTACAAATGTTTTTTACGAAAGTACCAAATACAATTTGCACTTAATAAAAAAATATATTCAGTACACAAAGTTTTAAAATATCTTATTATAGTAATAGAAAGTCGCAAGAAATTCATATAATGAAAGAAATCATACTATAACCAAAGAAAAGGAAACAATAACCATTAAATGAATGACATTTCGGGTTCAAAATGGCTGCGCCTATGGTGTCGCCAGATTATTTGACGCGCAAACGTTCAAGAGCATTCTCCCTACTCCATGTCTCTGCATTTGGCTCGTTTTTTTGAGGTTAAAATTACCGTCATTAAGTGAATTTTAGAATTCGAGTTTGTACTTTTGTCCATGTGGTTTTTGGTTTCTGAGGAAATATCTCTAATAATATTTGTGTTGCATGACCACAAAATTGCTTTGTTACATCTAGTGCAATACAATTATCTACCATCAAATTGTAAATCAGCAATATCGTGAATCCAAGAATTTACTGTAGCTTCCGTCGGTTTCGTAGGTTTTGACATTTTTACTGCTCATTTTTAGTACCTACACGTTGTGCAAAATACTGTTTGTTCGTGTTATATGTTTTCTCCCCTCCACGCTAGGGTTGGCCGTTGGCCTTCAATTACCAATATACTATAATTTAAAAGAATCTATTACGCATTATGTTGTAATTTAATATAGTGCATTCCCTGACAAAACTAAGACGATGAGCATTGTAAAATTAAATAAAATGCACATAATACGTTTTTGTAGTTTAGGAATGTTTGAGTAAGTGTTTACTATATATTATAAGCACACTGCGTTGGCAAAGTCAGACTAAATTCAATACGTATGACTATGTTAGTGTCTCTCCCACCCCAGTCAGTGCTAGCTGATAGAAATTAGAGAGTGGCACTGATTAGTGATTAGTTAGGAATGTGTTTAACCAAGATTCAAAGTATGGTATCTGCAAACAGTATAGTAGATGACGGCCGTGGTAAGGCATGTGGATGATAACACATCAACTTTCTTACGTAGACCGACTGGATGCTGGATGACCTACTATAAAGTTTGCCGATTCTATACATACTTTTAAAAGTCTATTCATAAGTTATTGCATGATATTTTTCATATAATAATTTAGTGTTATAACTGTTATTTAATTTAGTCTTTAAAACAGATGTTCATTTTTGTATAGAATGGTAAAATACATGCTTTTCTCCCTAGTGGTGATAATATAAGCAATATCATGTTAAAAAAGATTAATTGTTTTACACTGGAACCGTTGATATGTCATAAACGAGTCTTTGAGAAATGCTATTTTTGCGTCAAACTTAAAGATTATAGCAGTTATAAAACCTTTGTACAAAAAGGACAATCCATCTATAATAGAAAACCACAGATCCATAAGTATGTTATCTTCGTTTGAAATGTTGCTTGAAATTGCCATGTGCAGAAGCTTAACTCCTATTTTATAATTACATTAGTTTATTGTTATTACCAAGAATAAACACGGTTATCAAATAAATAAATTTACAAAGACAGCTACCTTTGATTTTGTTAGAAGAATATTATTGGAACATTTAGATAATGGACATATTGCTCTTGGAATATTTTTGAATTAACCAAAGCTTTCGACTGTGTTAATCATAGTACACTTCTTAATAAATTGGATAAAGTAGGTATACAAGGTCTTGCTTATAAATGGTTCAATTCCTATCTTAATGAGATACCAAAAAGTCCGTATCACATCAAATTCATGGTACATTATTCAAGAACTCGGAGAGTTTTGTTGGGTGTACTGCAGGGTAGTGTGCTTTGTCAGATCCTTTTCTTACTGTGTATTAAAGATTTGTAGCAATACCTAAACGATGACTCCATTTTTATAACCAGTTTTGTAGACGACACCAACAACCTAATTTTTGACAAAGAGCATGACAGTATCAAGACTAAAACAACTAATGCAATGCAAAAAATATTGGTTTGGTTTCATCAAAGTTCATTGATAGTAAAAATTGAAAAAACAAATTATATTTTATTTAAATATATTAGAAATAAAACCCGAATATTCCAAAAATATAGTCATTAATAATGTAAAAATTAACTACAATGAATACACAAAATTAATAGGTGTGATTATTAGTGCACATATGAATTGGGGGGGAAGCTCTGCGGTAGACTCAGTACACAATTTGTTGATTATTAGTGCACAAATCAATTTGGGGAGCTCTGTGGTAGACTCAGTACAATTTGTTACACAATAAAAGGGAGGTAGTGAATCACAATACCGTTCTTATAGCATATTATGGACAATTTTATAGTTTAATGTCGTACAGAAGATATTCTTGGATGGATATATATCCACCCCAGAATATCATTGAGTATATATTCATACATATTCAGGAAATATTCCTAGTTCAAAAGTGAGTATTGCAGATCTTATCTAATTTAAAGGTAGATGAATCATGTCGAATCAATTAAGCAACCTCGGATTCCTTTACCACATCCTCTATTTTTAAACAATTGAATTTTTTATTCGTACTATCCACATTTAGTCATTCTTTAACTACATTTTTGTATGAAATAACAAATGATAACTTGAAATGCCAGTTTTAGTGCTGAACTGATTTTGATAATATGGAAAACATTAACATTTGGAACCTGTTTAGTTAAGATTGTGAATATTAAGGTAATAACTTTTGAATAGACTGAGAAAGTTTAATTATCGTTTCTTAATATTTACACAATTTTTTTTCTTTTCAGAAAACAAGAAACATTAATTTTTAAGAAGAGGATTGATTGATTATAAAGTGAGAACGAAAGGCTGTATATTAATTATTGTTTATATTGTATATTAATTAAAAAAAAAACTAGTTATTACTTATAATTGCTGATAATTTATTTTTAATATCCTGTTATTTCTAGTTCTTGTTTTATTTATTTTAGAAAATGATCAGTAAAGTCTTATATAGGTAATTATTTCTGTTTATTTCATAATTTTGTGTAACTCCCACAACCTCATATGTAAATTAATATCAAGCAAGTTATGAAATATAAAGTGATGACTGATGAGGATTAAACAGTAAATAAATTATATGATGTACCCCGCTAAAACTACTAAAAATAAAATTAGCAGCTAATTACATCACTACCAGGAATAATTTTAAATGGAATTTTCACAAATGAACAGTACTAGGTTAGGTTAGGTTAGGTTTGTTGTGAGTGGGTCTCAGTAGACCCTCCACTGCGCCATCAGCAGGCCTATTGTGGCTCACGCCTAATTATATTTCACCCAATAAGTTCAGTCTCTTAATGAAACTGATAACTTTATTGGGTGAGAATGTGTCCAGATCCTGTGGCAGCAGTTGCCCTTTGCCAAATATTGAGAATCGGATCCTCTCCACAGCGGGACAGTTGCATAAGATGTGGTCTGCCTTCTCATCATCCTCCAGGCATAGACGGCACTCGGCGTTTTCCGCTAGGCCGAGTTTATGCAGATGATAGTTTAGTCGGCAGTGCCCGGTATATAGGCCTGTTAGACTTTTCAGGTTTATCCTGTTTAACTCTAAAAGTTTCTTAGCTCTCGATTTCAAAGGGTATTTTATAAACGCCTTCGAATGAACTAATCCTGGTAACTCTTGCCAATACTGGAGAGTTTGCCTTTCAGCCTAGGTTGAGATAGCCATCTTGGCAGTACTTGAGGATATGCCAGGTATTGGTTCTGGTCCGATGAATCGTGATCCCGCTCCTTCTCTGGCTAAGGAGTCTGCTATTTCGTTACCTTCCATACCAGAGTGGCCGGGTATCCAGACCAGAGTCAGTTTGTTGTTCTTGCTCAAATGATTTAGAGCTTTCTGACAGTTCCATACCGTTTTGGAGTTACACCGGTAGGAGCCAAGAGCTTTTATAGCTGCTTGGCTATCTGAGAAAATTTTTATTGATCTGCGTGTAAGATGCATATATTCCAGCCTTCGTACACACTGTTCAATGGCATGAACCTCGGCCTGAAAAAACAGTTGCATGAGTACCGAGGTTTGAGACTATCCTCACCCTTGGTCTGTAGCTGTGTACTCCGGCTCCTGTTCCCTCGGGAGTTTTGGAGCCGTCTGTAAACCAACAACTGTCTGCCTTCAGTAGGTCGGCTTTATTCAGATCCCACTCATCTCTTTCTGGAGAAAGGATGTTGAAGGTCAACTCATAGTTGGTCATAGTAGGCATAGTATCTGAGGGCATTCCCAGGATGCTGTGATTCTCTGTCATCCAACAACCTGTTCCGCTCCATGATACTAGTCTGCGGCATATTAATGGCCACTTGTTGCAGTCTGTAGGTTGCCCACCTGGCCTCTCTCTCCAGATATATATGAAGAGGGGTAAATCCAGGAGGATTTCCATTGCAGCTGACGGTGTGGTGCTAATTGCTCCCGTTACGGTCATGCATGCTAATCTCTGAACAGTACTAGTCACCCCCCAAATGACAAGAAATGAGAGCATACACTTTAATTAGTATTTAATAATATTAGTCTGATGTTGCAGCGGCGACTGGTGAATTATAGATTATGCCATATCCAACAACTGGAGCATGGGACCCATGCCATATTGTAAGGTACAACTACCAAAGCTAAATGAGGAAGTTTTACAAAAAAAAAAAAAAAAAAATTACGATTGAAGTTTGCAAAACAAAATTGCAAAAATGGTCTGTCGACTCAGGTTATTTTGTAAAATATTAGCAAAACATTTTTTTTTTTCATAGTCGAGAGGAAAATTTATCAACGGATTTCAGATTTCGTTAAAAAAAATTACATTTTTTTGTAGTTCTGGCATTTTGAAATTTGTCTAGATGGATTATTAATTTTGCAAATTTCAAAATGTTATAACTACTCAAAAAAAAGTAATTTTTTAACGAAATCTGAAATCTGATGATAAATTGGCCTCCTGATTTTTTTTTCGTAAACTTGTCAAAATTTTTTTTGCAAAACATCATTTAGTCTTGGTACTTATATCATAAAATATGGCATGGGTCCAGTGGCAGCTGGTGAAATTTAGGCTATGTCATCTTAGTATTGAAGCATGGGACCCAAGCAATACTTTAAGGCATAACTATCAAGACCAAATGAAGAAGTTTTGCTGAAAAAAAATTGCGATTGAAATTTACGAAAAAAAAGTTGAAAAAATTGTGAGCCTCCAAGGTTATTTTTTAAACGATTTGTAAAATATTTGCAAAATATTTTTTTTCCAGAATCAGGTTGAAAATATAACGATAGATTTCAAATATCATAAAAAAATATTGGTTTTCTATAAAGTTATACCGTTTTGAAATTTAGTTTTAGATTAATTTTTCACTACAAAAAAATACAATCTCAAGTAACAAATTCTCAAAAACATTTCAAAAGTACATAATATGATATTTGAATTTTCTGCAAACATGATGACTTGTAACTAATCGTTAACTCAAAAACAATCAAACAGTCTAGTTTAAATAAAGTTTCGTGTGATATATCTGAAAGCATGAAACTACAGATATCGTTTCTAAAATTTTCTGTTGCTGCAGCTCCCACCACAATCACCTGAATAAACATGTCTGTGTTAATTTATATCAGCAAATGTATTTGGTTTAAGCAGTCTGAACCTAATTTAAAAATACAACACTCTTAACTTATCTGGAGCAGTTAACCGCTGGGCGTGTATTCTCGTCTCGAGCAGTGAATGGGTTCTAGACAATTTAATAAATAAAGTAGTCGATTAGGTCCAAACATTTTAATTTGAGTTTAACAGGTGATTTCTATTTTTTACTTTATTTATAGGTATATGCCATCTGGTAGTTGTACCCAAAATAAACTGCCTGTTATACAGTTCCTAGAGTCAGCTAAATCTAATTCATTGGATAATACTCGTATGTCCAATCAAGAAAATGTGTCATACGATTCTGCAATTTTTACTTGATTGCCATATGGTGTGCGCTAGAAAAGGACCTCTACTGTTAATTTGGGAACTACGAACTGAACCTGTAAATACAGAACCTTCATAAATTATCGTAGGCCACGTGATCAATTGGTACGTTTTAACTTGTGATTTTGTATCATATTATGGTAGCACCCAATGAGGATTTTTACACATGCTGTTAAAAGTAACCAATGGGGGCTACCGCGCTAGAAGTCACCACGGGAGGCGCTAGTGTAGGGTAAGGTAATTGTCACTGAACGTCAATGTTTATTATGACTTTTCAACGCGGGTTTTTAGTGATTTTTATAAAAATTAGCTGAAAAATATTTAACACAATAATGACAGAAGGGGAAAGTAGTAATTTCCTTGTTCAGTAGGAAAATTATTGTACCTATCAGAGGTGCCTTATGTCATTAAAGTTAGGTTATATCAAGAATGGGCATGATTAGTAAAATTAATGTGCATGATTATTATTCACGATTTTCTGTAGTAGGCTACTTTGGTAACGCATAATCGTCAGGATTAAAATGTTTCTTACAAACGCGAATGTTTCGAAGGAGTAAAGTTATCCGTGCGAATTGTTACCAACAACTGTTTTAGGCAACTATTGTCTCTCAGAAACATATGTCCGCCTTTTATTTCCGAACAAAATGGAACTACGCAACACAGGCATAATTAACAAGTTTTTTTATTTACTGGTGAGCGAAACAACTATATTAAAACCCTATAAACGCTTCCGCGCCTAACAATAACTTTTGAGAGCTACCTTACTCGCCATCTGCGCCAACTGGTGAACCTAAAAACGGTAGCCCTCATTGATCACGTGGGTTATGATCTTTTGAAGACATAAGGTCGCCGATGGCCAATATTTACTCTAAACAAGACATTTTTACCTGATATTTGTTCGCTATTGTTCGTCATTGGGACGTCATCATATTTTACTCAGCTGAAACATTTTTACTCTTGCTTGTACGCTAGTTGCCCTTTCCAGCGAGATCAAAGTTGACCTAAATTGCTTCATGACGTTATATTTAGAGTAAAAATCACAACTTATAGTAACACCGACGAACGTACCTTCTGTATCAGTAAGTTGTCAAAACTGACGAATGATATCAACTGCTATGTAAATTCGTTGCAGATATGTTGTCAGTTTGACAGTTGTGACAAGTCAAATTTAAGGAAGAAACAGACTATAGTAAACTTTATCTAACTGTACAGTACAGTTTGTTTGACATGTTATGAACAATTTTACATAGCAAGTAGTTTAAAAAGGGTTGTTAAAAGCTACTGTGCATAATTCCAAATCATATCTAACAGTCGTTCTAATAAACAAAGGGTAGTTCATATGTACTTACCGTTACCCCACTTTGCGCTAAACTAATTCATAAATAAATACTTTATAGAAAGAAAATCATCTTATCTACGACATAGAAATGTTAACTTGAAAGGTGTTGTCTTCATTTCCATATAAATCCACTTATGAATAAATGTTTAATTTGAAATTAATATTGATTATTATGTATATTGATCACGTATGTATAATGCAATGTATGTACAATAGTATCATAGGAAAATTGACGTCATGACTTTGCGTCACCGAGCGTGCGCAGAGACCAACCCTTTTTTACAAGTAGTGATTCATTAAACTGACGGTGTTGTCCAGCAATTTCATATGTTTAATAGTTAAATACCCATTAAAAAACCATGTTAATTAAAGAGTAGTAAGTACGAGCATTCTCTATATATATAAACAAATAGTTAGTTTTTTTAAGTGAAAATTTAAGTGATAAATAGTGAAGTTGTCAGTTGAAATTTAACCCTCAGCAAAGTGTCAAATTTTGTTAATTTTGGTGCTGAATATCTACTGGGTGCAGCAAAACTACTTATTAAGGTTTAATATTTGCAACCGAAATTTAAAAATAATTCAACGACAAATTTTAATATTTTGTCATTTTTATCAAAAGACCTTGATTTTTGCGAATGGCATTGAACAGATTTCAATCGGATTTATATTGACGTATTTAACTATTATTTTTCTATTTTTTTTAGCCGTGTAACATTGCCCCTGACCGTAGAAGAGGTAAGTTATTAATTTTATTATATAAAATTTGTAATAATTATCTTTTAATTCCATATAATCAATGGCATTACATACACTATTCAGAAAATGACAACTACATACACTTTCAATTAATATTTTTGTACATGTGTATTAATTTGTGACGGTAGCATGATAAAACGTGTTTTTTATCTGTAAAATAAGCCAGGCATATTCAAGGTTTCCTTGTTAAAAAGTTTTAAGGTTATGCATTAACATTTGTTTAATTCCCATTGATTAGATATTTGCGAGGATATTTCTTGTCTTTATTATTAATGCATATTCAGGTTCATGGATATGTTTTGCATTAAAAGTCTTTGAATAGTCCAAATTAATTTCATAGTATTAACTAGAAGTGGTACTTGTTTTAATTGATTTGAGACTTGATTTGTATTTTGAAATTTCAAAACATTAATCTCTGTATTAACATTATCTCTACGTCTAAAGTTATAAAATATGTAATGATGGAGAGGCAATATATAATATAACTTTATATAGGATCAGATTTTGGCCAGATAAATAAATATATTGTATTTGCTTTATATAACAAATAAGTACTACGTATTTGCAAGAAATTATTTACACTGATTTCAAGAAAGCGTATTACCTAAAAGACATATTATGTTATGTTTCAAAACATGAGGTTGAGTATTGTATTATATGCAAAAAAGGAATGAAAGTGGATAAACAATTAGATAATTAGTAGATCCATTCATTACATTACTATTAAATAAATTCAAGGTTGCTTGTTTAATATTGTATAATTTTATAAACAATTATTGTAGTTTATAAAAAATCTTGCATATTCATGTAATTTTAAGATGGTAAGTGATCCAACAATGTCCACGTTAATGTCCATAACCATTGTTTCTTTGAAAAATATGTAAAATAAAAACTGGGCAGTGTTATAACCAGTATACAGTGTGGAAATTAAGTAACGCATAAATTCAGTAATTCTGTTGATATTAATTTTTTGGAAAAAAATCTCGAAGGGGTATAGCGATTTTAACTTCAGCAAATATTTTCAGTCTATTTTCAGTTTCTTATGTCACTTATTTTTTAAGTTATGACGTCATCGACTTTTTTTTTAAATGACAACCTATATTTTTTATTATTGATTTTGGTAGTAGTTTTTATTCCGGTTCCGACCGTATAAAATTTTCAATATGTTATTATTTGACAAAATCGAGAAAAACAGTCTTAAAGTTCAAATAATAAAAATTTATCAAATTGGGTAAATTTATCTAGTTGCCGGTGTATCACATTAGTTACGGCTGTCAGAATTACACAATTTATAAATATCACAATAGAATAAGTGTTATTATTTTGCTTTTTCTAAATTAGAAAAACTATTTTATTAATAAAAATGGTACAATTGAGCAACAAACAGAGAATTGAAGTGTTAATAATGATTGGTTATGGCGATAGAGCTAGAACACATCAAGAAGTGTGTCATCTTTTTAGAGAAAAAATACCCGGATCAGCCCATAAATTAATCAACAATTAGTATGATTGAAAAAAAATTTCGAGAACAGGGGCGTTGTAAATAATCTTCCAAAAACTGGACATCCAGCGACATTAAATGAAGATGCACAACTTGATGTGCTACTAGAAATTGAAAACAATCCACATTCAACTAGTAGAAGCATTGCTTTGAACCACAATATAAGCCACACTACAGTTCTAAAACTTTTGAAAGTTCAAGAATTCCACCCATATAAGGTGCACTTGGTTCATAAGTTGACAGAAGATGAACTTTGATCGTAGGCAAGAGTTTTGTGAACAAATGATGGAAATTTGCAACCGCGATCCAATGTTTTCCCAGCGTGTTTTATTTTCGTATGAGGCAACATCTTGTTTAAATGGCCATGTCAATAGACAGAATTGCAGATATTGGGCTAGGGACAATCCCCATTGGATGCAGGAAAGTCATACCCAATATCAGAAAGTTAATGTTTGGGCAGAAATTATTGGTGACAGAATTATAGGTCCATTCTTTTTTGAAAACAATTTGACTGGAGATAGAAACCTGCAATTTTTACAGTTGGAATTGATGCCCGCATAGCTGCATTATTCCCCAATGCAAATAACACTGACCTACCAAATAATACAATTTGGTTACAACAAGATGGTGCTCCGCCTCATTACGCAATTATTGTGCGACGCTACTAGGACCAAGTTCTCCCAGCAAGATGAATAGGGAGGAGAGGTCAGATAGAATGACCGCCTAGGTCTCCTGATCTAACGTCATTAGACTTCTTTTTATGGAGGTACTTAAAAAGTAAAGTGTACAACAATCGACCCAATAATTTAGACGATCTCAGGCAAAGAATTCAACATGAGATTAAGTTAATATCGCCTCAAACTATTCAGAATGTGAGAAATGAATTTTATAATGGTCTTGGTTATTGTCAAATGGTACAAGGTCGTCAATTTGAACATTTAGTGTAAATGTAATTTAACAACTGTTATTTCTGTGCATAATTTTGTGTTTGATGATATTGTTAGAGTTTTTTCTGGTTAATCAATTTAGTTTCTTTTTATACCAATGTTTGCCTCACGAAGTTATCGTTATTACTATGAATTGAAGAGATAATAAATTTCTAGTTCGATTTTTCAACTATTTGTATAATTTCAAAATAAAAACATGTGCCGTCGATAACTTTCCGTCAAACTTAGGCAACTAGGTAAATTTTCCCGATTTAATGAATTTTTGTTATTTGAAGTTTGACTGTTTTTCTCCGATTTTTTCAAATAATACCATATTGAAAATTATATATGGTCGGAACCGAAATAAAAACTACTACCAAAATCAATAACAAAAAAATATAGGTTGTTATTAAAAAAAAAAGTCGATGACGTCATAACTTAAAAAAAATAAATGACATAAGAAACTGAAAATAGACTGAAAATATTTGCTGAAGTTAAAATCGTTATACCCCTTCGAGATTTTTTCCAAAAAATTAATTTCAACTGAATTTATGCGTTACTTAATTTCCACACTGTATAAATAACTATTTAAATCAGGTTGTAAAATCATTTGTAAAAAAGAATTGTTTTTAAAAATATATATAACATTTGGTTTAAATTTTAAAATACATATTAAATTTCAATATTTATATATGGTTCATATATCTTTAACTTCAAAGTCAGTTTGTGTTATTTATTGCTATTTAATAAGTATATCGAGGGCATCATATCAGAAGGGCATAAAATTATAACATTTACATTGGTGCATACGCACTTATGATATGAAGCCCTCGGATATCTTTTTTTGTGTGCTCCATAAGAATTTGTAAAGCACACTTTTGAGCAAACCATAATATTATTCAAAAAAAAATTGTTCGAAAAAATAAGATAACTAAATTTATATCTCAACATTAATAGTTAATTAACAAACATAGTCTAAGTATGTTTCAAATTTTAATGATTCGATGAATAGTGTCATAGTTGTTCAGGTAGCGTTATCCCAAGCATTGTTCCATAGAGTGCAATAGGAAGCATTGTCCATCCTATGTTTTGAAAACTTGTTGCTGTTATTTTTAGGCCTTAAACACGCTGGTGCAATTTGTTGGTATAATTTGGAACACCCATCACGCAAAAATGTCCTTTTTTGGAATAATTTGAATATTTTTTGAGGTTCTCAAAAAAGGTGTAAAGGCCTCCATTAACTAATTTTTTAAGAAAAAAAAAAACAATTACAAAATGCATTTAAGAAATATGACATTTTACTTCTTTTTTTATAATTTAAGATATATCAATGTTTCTCATTTTTCTGATTACTAAAATACCATACGTTATCTCAAAATGATTTTGGTATTAAAATATCATCAATGATTTTGTTAAACGTAGTTGCCTTTGAAAACAAAATAGCTGCATTTCTGAAATAAAGATGCAGTTCACTTGTCAAAGTAATGTTCTTCAAAAATCAGTCTGTATCATTGTTAATTCTTCTTGTTCTTTTCAGATGCAACTACATTTAACAAAATCATTAACGATATTTTAATACCAAAATTCAAATATCTCAAAAACTTTCTGAGATAACATGAGACATGTATTTTTAAAATCAGAATGAAAATCGAAATATTTTAAAATATACAGGTGTTCTATTTAAAAAAAAAAACAAAGTTAAATGTCATATTTTTTAAACGCAATGTATTTTTTTAACACAGACGTGGTTTTCCACAATACACCATATACTGCACTCGACGCGCGTTTCGCCAACCAAGTTGGCATCATCTGGATATGATTAAAACTCAAAAACGAAGTTTTAAGCTTAGAACTGATTAAAACTGAGTTTATGAATTTTAATCATACCCAGATGATGCCAACTTGGTTGGCGAAATGCGTGTCGAGTGCAGTATATGGTGTTTTGTGGAAAACCACGTCAGTGGTAGTTCATATCAAAGGTTTTAAAACTTCAGAACTGTTTTTTTTTTTTTTTAAAATTTGGATTATGTCAAAAAAGAAATAGTTAATGAAGGTCTTTACACTTTTTTTGACAAATTCAAAATTAACCAAGTTATTTTAGAAAGGGACATTTTCGCGTGATGACCATGTATATCTGAAGTGAGATCAATAAATTATTAAACTTTAATGATAATAAAATAACCAACTTTATTACTTATATTTATTATGTAATTGTCAGCAATAAATCTTATCTAACACAATGATTTAATTCGCAAAAGCGGTGAAAAAAAACAAAAACTGAATTTTACTACTTGAAGACAGCATGGTATAACATTGTGAAAAAAAAATAGAATTTTTTCCCTTTAATGTATGGCATGTGACGCCCTGTACAGGGTGTCCCAAGTTAACTGTGCACCATTGCTAACTTCGTTATTTTTGGAGTTACGAGGTTGGTCTAATTAACAAAGTAGGATTTGTTCCGCTGATTACGAAGGTGAAAACAAGAAAAACAATTGAATTTAGCATTTCTGAGATATACGCAAAAACATTCAGTAAAACCAAAAATAAATAAAACAAAGTACTGACCAATACAACAATCATTTAAAAACTGTAAAACATTCACAGGCAAATAGCCGGGAAAGTAGTTGTTTAAAAGGGGAATAAGGTTATACTTATCTGTTTTTTATAAAAAAAAAATCGTTTTTGTATTTCCATTTCATTCTTTAAAAGAAATTTTTATTTCATCTGTGGATACCCTATATCACGCTCTATACGGGGTGGGGCAATAGTGCGTCGGACCTCGATATCTCGAGTTCTACGATAGCTAGAAATTTTTTAAAAATTGCAAGTAAACTAGATAAAAAAGTCTATAACTGGAAATTATTTTCGAACATACAGGGCGAGCCAAGACGAAATTACAGTGCCTTTTTTTTAAATGGATTGCTATGTATATCAGTACATTTTTTGAAGCCTCTTTCTAGGTTCTATTCATTCCTGTATTATTATTGGCTATCTCCTAACCACTTTGATGTAATGAATTTTTTTGTTGAAATAATGCCATCTGCAGATGGATATTAAAAAAATCACCACAGTCACAATTGTGGGTTTTAAGAAAAACTTATGTGAATACCAGTTACGAGACATCTAATTAATATTTTTGAATCATTTTCATTTCCTAAAAATGTACAGGGTGGCCAAAAATTAGTATTCGATTAAGAACTTTCTAAATTGAATTTTCTCAATTTTTTCAAATGGAACACCCTGTATATTTTTCAACGATGTGATGTAAAAATGAAAACTGCACATTTTTTGTAAGTACTTCCCTATGGCTAATTGCAACCATTTTCATTTTATTGAGCAAAAATTACAACATTCAAAAAAATAAACTTAAAAAAGAGGTTTCTTCAAATAACTCAGTAGAAAAAATTATAATTAATGTTCCACATGTTGGCCATTTTGATTGACACACATCTCTATGCGCTTTTGAAATGAGGTTCCCACTGTTCCTAAAACTGCCGGTGTGATAGATCTAAAGGCAGTTATTATTCTTTCCATCATATTTTGTACTGTTGTTGGTGTGTCTCTATAAACAATTTCCTTCACGTATCCCCATAAAAAGAAATCCATTTTTGTAAGATCTGGGGATCTAGCAGGCCATTTAGTGGGTCCATTTCTTCCAATCCATTGATGAGGGTAGGTATTATTTAAGTGGTCTCTAACTGCATTTAAATAATGTGGTGGAGCACCATCTTGCTGAAACCACATCCTATTTCGAATTCTTCCAGGGAGATTTACCAATAATTGTGGCAGATAGTTTTCCAAAAATGAAGATAAATAGCTCCAGTTAATGTACCATCAAAGAAATGTGGCCCTATTACATGTTCTCCAATAATTCCTCCCCAAACGTTTATAGACCATCTGTGTTGGTTATCAACTTGCATAAAAAGTGAGGATTTTCCGAAGCATAATAATGGAAATTGTGCCTATTAACAAATTCATTTTTATGAAAAGTTGCCTCATCAGTGAATAAAACATTATTGAAGAAGTTGACATCAACTTGCATTTTACCTCTGGTCCAATTACAAAATTGTAGGCGCTTTTGAAAATCGTCATCAGATAATTCCTGGTGCATTTGAATATGATATGCATGCAACTTATTTGTTTTTAAGATTCAACCCATAGTCCGGCTACTTATTCCTACTAATGAGGTCACTTCTCTTTGACTAACATGGGCATTCCCAACCGTTGCCAGCACCACAGAAAACTCATTTTCTTCTTTCACAACACGTTTTATTCTTTTATTTTTTATATTCAACATTTCCAGTTTCCAGAAATCTATCGAGAAGGTTTTGGAAGCTGTTAACATCAGGAAGCCTTCTTTCAGGGTAACGTTGGTGATAAATTCTATTGGCAAGTAAACAATTTCTGTCTGACTCGCCCAAAACAAAAGTCATGTCTACAAGTTCCGCTTTATTAAAATTCATATTGTAAAATTCCAAATATTTTAAATTCAATACAAATTGTAACTAACGACTGATAAGTGTGATAAATGCTCCTTTGTACACGACAATTTATACCAAACTGAGGTTTTATTGCTTGTCGAATAACGAAAACAGCAAAAAAATGTACAAAAAAAACATTACAGTAAAGGACTGGTTAAATACTATTTACTCATTTCAATGGAAATAGTCCCACTAAATGGCCTCATTTCAAAATTGCATAAAGACGTGTGTCAATCAAAATGGGCAACACATCAAACACCTATTAAAAATTTTTCTAATGAATTATTTGAGGGAACCTCTTTTTTTAAGTTTATTTTTGAATTTGACACTTATTTACTTATAAAACGAAAATGGTTGCAATTAGCCATAGGGAAGTACTTACAACTTATGTTCGTTTTTCATTTCTACATCACATCGTCGAAAAATATACAGGGTGTTCCATTTGAAAAAAATTAAGAAAATTCAATTTAAAAAGTTCTTAATGGAATACTAATTTTTGTCCACCCTGTACATTTTTAGGAAATGAAAATGATTTAAAAACATTAATTAGATGTCTCATAACTGGTATTCACATAAGTTTTTCTTAAAACCCATAATTGTGACTGTAGTGATTTTTTTAATATCCATCTGCAGATGGCATTATTTCAACAAAAAAATTCATTACAGCAAAGTGGTTGGGAGATAGCCAATAATAATATAGGAATGAATAGAGCCTAGAAAGAGGCTTCAAAAAATGTACTGATATACATAGCATTCCATTTAAAAAAATCACTTGGTCCTGTAATTTCGTCTTGGCTCGCCCTGTATGTTCGAAAATAATTTCCAGATATAGACTTTTTTATCTAGTTTACTTGCAATTTTTTTAAAAATTTCTAGCTATCGTAGGAACTCGAGATATCGAGGTCCGACGCACTATTGACCCACCCTGTATAATGTAATCTGGCTGGTTTCCAATAATTTAATAAAAGCTGTAATTAATTAAGATCCATAATGTACCGTGTTGCTACATTGCCTTATTAGTTTATCATAATTTGTAAATAAATAGTATATAAATATGTACCCAAGGGAATTAAATAAATTTGTAATGGAAGAAACCAGAAGGACATTGAATTTCAAGTTGTTGTTTTGTCACTCATAAACTTCACAATTACCATCTATAAATGTTTTATTGAGCAAATACTGGTTCTGGAGATAGTAAAAGGCATAAATGGTTTACTGTTTAAGTTTATTTCAACTACACTAAGGAAAAGAAAATGTTATAACTCAAATTTTTCATAAGTTTGATGATGGATAATTTAGGAACAGGTAGATCGATTTTTATGATCTTGTTTTGCAGAGTTATTCTTCAAATTTCACCTAAATACAGGGGTTACTGCGATGCATGTTTTTTCTATGAGAATCAAAACACTATGTAGAGTGCACTAGGGGTAACAAAAAATCCAATTTAAAGTCACATTTTAGCCTAATCTTTTTTCATCCTTTTTATCTCCATTATTGGAGAAGATAAAATTAAAAAAAAAAAACAAGTTTTTTCGACCTGTAGCTATGCGCTTCTTTCTCGAGTTTGAAATTACGATATATTAGGATATTCCAGTGAAGTGTCATAATAACATAAGCTGAGTAATGGGATGGCAAATTGCTCCTGAGCAGTTGCCAGTATAATGGCTCTAATAGAAGACAGGAGAAGTCAAAGATACGTAGTTTGGATCTGCCAGAAACTACGGTAAGGCGAGCTATAAAATGATTCAGAGAAACTGGTCAGTAAACGAGAAATGTTGGATCAGGTCGTCCAAAGTGCACGACATATCGTCGCTGTCAAATTTTATTGATGAAACAAAAATCGAATAGCAACATATATTTATTCAAAATAAGCAATATTTATGACTCTTCTCTGGGCGAGGAAGCAGAGTAGTTAACCAGATAAATCCAATAAAACTTAAGATTAAATGAATCAAAGCAACAAAGCAATCGCCAATTTAAGTTATACAAAAATTCAAACCAACTAATTAGTTATTATTGGACGCCACCATCTTTTTTTTTTTAGTTTAAAATATACAATAGATGAGGAATAGGTAGTTATTTAAACGGTCAACGATAATTAACCACAAATGCATGTAAAGTACGTTAAACGAATTCAGTTTAAAGGCACTGGACGGATTGGCATATCTTATAAAAATTCATTGTTCACTCGCAAGGCACTCAAAGTCGGACAAGTTAATGGATCGTGTCTAGGTACTTAGGGTTCCAAGTTAAATTTGCAGAATTTATATCTCTCTTGTCGTCGAGACGTCAATATAATAAAACGTTCTTTCTCATTCCTCATGAGCTCAGCTTTCAACCACATTGGCCGTTTCCATAAATCAGCATCACCTTTTGTGCGTTTTACTAACTCACAAAGTTAACAATTTAAAAATAACCATCAGATCGGTAGCATTTTACACACCGCGACTTTATTCTTGTTCACATGGCCTGCCTTGCTCCAGTCGGCCTCGTTCTGACCTTTTCCCGCTAAAAAAAGGACACCCAATCTTGATTGTTTGATTGTTACCGTTTTCTTTATTTTATTGATTTTTGTATATGAAAAACAAATCTTTTCAAAACTAACAATAGTTAATCTTCAAAACAAAAGATATGTTTCAAAGTGTAATACTAATGATTCTTAAAAATACAAAATCCTTTTTCTAGAACGCCATCAGACAGATTTTTTATTTTTAATGATGTTAATTAATTTAAATGTAATTAATATCTACAAGCAATCAACATTTTGCCAAATTATATAAAAACGAAATTAGTTCAAATTTAAACTGACGAAATCGTTAAATTATTCTTTTAGCGGACAAATTGAGGTTATGTTTTTACTTTTTCACCTGTCAACGAGTAAAGTTTGTTTATATCTGGATGTCATTTTTGACGTGGCTGATTTGATTCATATGAATTATAAGGATGACGTAACGGCATTCTTTCGTGATGTCGATATTACTTATGTAGGTAAGAGTTTGGCAACATAATTTTAGAACACCCTGTATAAAGCCAATAACATATTTTGTTCATTGCTTAAATAAAACCATATTGAGGTCTGTAAATAAAACTGTAAATTAAAATTTTTTATACACTTTGACATCATGAAATGTTGAGATAAATTTGACAGTTCTTAAAACTTGAAAGTTCTAAAATTGCTATTATATATCGAGGAAGCTTTGGCTCCCAAATTAGTAGCGTACTTTACTTTCTTATACCTAATATAAGGATTTTGATTTCCAAAGTTTCCCAGAATTAATAATGTAACGATATAATGCAACTCTGTACATGGAATGTTATAAACTATTTATGATACCTATATCATCAAGTTGAAAAACTAAAATACTCCTCGACCTAAAGCTGAAAATGTGATAAAACTAGAAATGAAACAGATTTATCTAAACGGTTTTTTGTAATATGATTATCTGACACTAAATTATATTGTACACAACTTGATGCTATGCAATGCAAAAATGCAAATAAAGTATATTTTATCAGATTAGAAACACCCATTTTGTCAACAAGAATTAAATCAATATATGTACCTACTATCAATTTTATCTATGATGTTTCTCCTTTATAAATGTAAACATCTGGTACAAAGTAACGTTTTAATACATATGTATGTACATACATAATAGAACGAATCTGAAAGATAAATATAACTTGTTTTCAGAAGATATTGTTCTAATCAATAATCAGTTGTAAATAATTACTAGACAAATTCCAAAATATTTATTTTTGACAAATTGTGGGGCACTAACCAGATAAGTAGGTTTTTATGTTCGCTCAGTTATTATTATTATATTTATACTTATATTTAATGTGTATATTTACAGATAATTTGGTATTGTGTTATCTGTTGTATATAACTGAAATAAACAAAAATTATGTTGTGACTATAGTAGTATGCTGATCTTGCATAAAGATATAACTATATACTTCAGTTGCATTGATCTTGTTAATTTATTTACATGCAGTTCCCATAAAGAAAACAAACTATTGATACATAAACACACCAGCATTAGATTAGATGTTTTATAGGGATATTTTCTCCCTTTGTGTATCAAATATATTTTAAAAAATAACTGAAAATAATTCAGCAGATTTTGTTTCAACTTTGGGGATCTGTGAAAGAGAATATGAAAGTAAAGGAATTATTTAAATCATCTTTTTTAATACGAATTTGGTCCTTATAGTTTAACAATATTTTTATTGACAAAATGTTATTAAAATTTAAAATAAAAGAACGGAAATGTTGGTAAATTTTATTATTACTTTTTTTACAACTGTGCTATACAAATTAATCAGACAATCTTACAAATGAATTTTAGTATACTTACATATTTCTAAATTATTCTAAATAAGTCACAAAAAACCGGACTTATTCTAACCTAACCTTTATCGCTACTTACATACAATGCATTTGATAAAAAAACGTTGTTTTACTAAAACAAAAAAAAATATGTCGATATAAATTTATTTTTAAATTTATTCAAAATATGTAAATATATTAATTATATCTGCATATTTGTGTCACCTGATGATCGTAGTAAACATCCATCACTCGAAATCACCGGTAGAAGTTAAAGAAGAAATTAGACCATATAAAAATGGTTCCAACCTACGAGAGCCACTATTCTCGGTCTCTTACAATGAAATATTATTTGCCATATGATTTCTTTGGTTTTGAAAATGTAGACTACGTAGAAAATTGTATAAATAAAAAGATTGAAGAAGTATACATATAATCAAGGATCATATAGACCGGTAAAACTTTAGATTGTCAGCATAAAGTATAAAATTGGAGTTAGGAAGACATCTGCCAATGTCGTTGATGAACAGAGAAAAACCAAGGGACCCAAGTGCGATCCCTGCGGGATCCTGGAATTAATTTTCGAGCAAAGCGTAGTTACTGATTTTGACACATTTACACCTATTGTTTAAGTAGTGTTAAACGGAGGTTTAAACTATTCAATAATACACAGCTAGTTCTTGCATTGCTTTTATATTATCACATATCAGTATATTTTAAAACAAGGAATAAAAACGTTTTTCTTACAACTTTACTTGTCATACATCTCACAGTACCAACCTAATAACACTAAGTTACTAAACACAAAATGATCATTCGGAAATAATCTTATTGGGTACTTATAACAAGTAGGATATGGCTCTTCTCAAAAGATGGTATACCAAGGTTTTCCAACTTAGTATACATAGAGAGAGAGTTAGATGTGCTTTATCGAATGCTTTGGGAAAGTCAGCGTACATGGAATCTACTTGAATTCTGTTATCCATTGCCTCAGTTACATTTTGTATATAAGGTAACAAATTTATTATCACCAGGGAGCTAGGCTAGAATCCAGGGCCGGTAGCTATTACCGCCTCATGGTTGACAGAAGAACATAGTAGGCAGATAAAAGCAAAGGTATAAAATGAATAATGAAATACATATCGCTTGACAAATGGCAAAAAACCAACGGCGGTAGCAGCGCGCCGCCGGCTGCATAATTTTTGCAACAGCGCGCTGTAGCGGTGGCGCGCTGATTGAGATGTTACGTATACACTGATTTTTAAAATTAATCAATTTTGAGAATTTTTATATGTATAGCATTTTTGAAATTTCTTGGTCTAAATAAGAATTTTTTTAAATCTATGTATATGAAATATTTAATAATAACAAAATAAACTGTAAAATATATAAGTAATATTTGTAATTAATTAATTGTAAGTATACAAATTTGTTAAAAAAATACAACTTGGTTTACAAAGCATAGTTACAAAAATAAAATATTTGATAAAATAAATAAAAACAACAAACAACAAATAAAATAACACAGTAGCATATGAAAACAACTACTTCATGGTAACTGTCGTAAATGAATATAATTTTATCCACATTATAGGGACCAATTTTTGCCCTTTTTGCTGATACTATTTGACACGCTCTGATACTGAAAAGACTTGCACAAGTACTATTGGCAGGTATTGATAAAAAAAATGTGGGTCATCTTGGAGGGCCGTATTTCTTTCTGCTTTATGCTTTTCAGAATTCTAATATATAAATATTTTTGACATTCCGATTCAAAGTCGGATGATAGATCTATAACTTGGGAAAGATTTTTTGTAGTAACATCATCTTCAGCAAATTCAGAAGTGCTTGGTTCATTTTCATAATTTTTTTGATCAGTAATATGAAATATGAATACGTTTCTTGAACCTTCATGTAAAATTTTTGTTTTAGCTTTATTCAATGTTAAAAAAATATAGATATCTGCCAAATGAGAAATCTTGGATCAAAGAGGGCACCTAAAACAATAATTTCCGAGAGTCTGTGGTTGATTATCATTTTCATAGCATCTTTCATTTTGAAAATAACGTTAATCTTCTCAGTTGGCGCAAAAATAATAGACTAGATTTCACTTCTTAGGACTAAAGCTTTGTGTGGAAAAAGATAAAAAAAATTGGAAAATTATTGATAAACCTTTTATTAAGATACCAGAACACATCAAACACTCAAATGTAATTAATAATCACTTTTTATCAAGTGTTCCGTTAATACCTACAAATCTTGAAACCTTAAATAGATATGCTTCACTTAATGCTAATTATACACAGCTTTTGAATTCCACACGATAGCACAATTCGAAGTTCTTAAATATATAAATAATGTAAAAAGTAATGCGACGGGAGTGAACAATATATCTGCTAAAATGCTAAAATACTGTATCCCGTATTGCTTAGATCTTCTGACAAACATTATGAATTACTTACCAGAGACTAGTAGTGTCCCCAATTTATGGAAAATGGCCCTTGTTACTCCCATTCCAAAAAAAGAAAGCCCCCTACTTAATGATTTAAGACCCATTAGTGTGCTACTAGCCCCCCTCCAAGATTCTGGAAAAAGTTATCTATGCACAAATAGTTGAATTTTTTGGATCAACATAAAATATTACCTGAATATCAATCCGGATTTCGGAAAAATTTTAGCTGTAGTACAGCTCTTCTCAAAATGACAAATGACGTAACAAAAGGCTTTGATGATGGTGAGTGTACACCTTTAGTTATGGTAGATATATCTAAGGCATTTGACTCCTTGAACATCTAACTCTTAATTGTCACATTATAAAGTGAATCCCTCTGCTATTGATTGGTTTTCGAACTACTTACTGGATAGACATCAGGCAGTCAAGATCAGTGACGAAGGGGAAATTTCTCTATCAGAATTCTTGACGATTAGAGCTGGCGTGCCCCGAGGCTCTATCTTGGGGCCCCTGCTCGTTTCGTTGTATACAGCCGATATTGCATAGGCAATCAAACACTGTTCGTGGCACATGTATGCAGATGACCTTCAAATTTATCAATCGTTTAACCCTAACTCTCAAACTAGTACGGACTTAACTATTAAACAGGTAAATGAGGTTTTAGTAAATATTTACAATTTTGCCACCGACTATTCCTTATCAATAAACCCTAAAAAAACAACAGCTATAATGTTTAATAGGAATCACTTTAATACAAAAAACCTAATAATCCAAATAAATAACCAAACTATTCAATGGGAGACCAAAGTCAAAAACCTGGGTTTACTTATGGATCAAAAGCGGTTTCAATTTGCATGTTAAAAACATTTGTAAAAAATTGTTTCTTAACTCAAAGTGTATTTCTGAATTCCGTGAACAACTACCAGTTTACGAAAAACTCCAGGTCCGTATTTAAAAAAAGAAGTTGATGATGGTTCCACGATCACGAAACGTCGGAGGGCGAAAATGTTTTTGTCACGTTAGAGTTTATTAGAAAGTACAATGAGGATGTTTTGTTTGTTTTTTCATATTTTTGATAATAACGTGGAAAAAAAATTAAAAGCGAATTTCAAAAATTTACTTTTTTCGAAATAAATCAAAAACGAAAAATAATTTTTGACATTGGTTAAGACCATTGTGATGTATCCTAATTACGCAACTTTTCCCCATTTAACCGAATTTGTATCTTCTACCATTTCCAAGATGCCCATGCTGTGCATTCTTATCTTGGACACAGTGTATATACAGTGCGTCCATAAAGTAACGCATAAATTCATTATTAGGCAAATAAACAATATTATTGAAAATTCCTTAAACACGTCGATTTTTGATTTTAATTTACTGTTTTTTCAAATAATAATTTAATATACAGGGTGACCTACCTTCGAGTAATGACGTCATCACCGGTTTTTTTAAATAGAACACCCCACTTTTTTCCCAATTTCCGGATGTCCCTTGCTGAGCTGCTTCCAAAAATGTATCACAAGTTGCTTCAAATGGTACAGGGTGGGCAACAATACCAAAATTACAAGTTATTTATAAATGAATAAACGTACCAAAAAATTAAATGAAATTAACTTATTGTGATACAACTACTTTGATAAACTATTAAAAAACACCCCAACCACGTTTATTAGTGATCTTTGCCCCTCGCCTATACCGTACTATTTTTATTGTTTGTAGGTATTTTTTGCCATTTGTTTTTTTAATGACGTTAAGTACTGTCAAAAAGTTCATTTCTGTATTGTTAACGCTTCAAAGTAGGTACGTTTACATGAAATCTAAATCCAATTTATCATATTAAAACTATTTTTTGAAAATGCCTTTAACTGAAAGGGAGACGATTGAAATTTTAATGATGAATTAGTGTTGGCGATAGGATGCGGACTCAACAAGAGGTATGCAGATTATTCCATGAAATGCACACAGATCGTGAACCTATATCACAATCTGCGGTAAGCAGAATAGAGCGAAAATACAGAGAATTAGGACATGTGAGGGATGCACCAAAGCAAGGTAGACCTAAAGTTAATAAAAATATTTAACAAGACATAATTTTATCGGCAGTAGAAAATCCACATTGTACAGTGCGGGGAGTATTTAGGGATTTGAATATTGGAAAGTCTTCAGTGTCGAACATTTTTAAAAAAGGTAAAATACCATCCTTATAAAGTACGTATCATCCATGAATTGGATGAAGACGAATTTAACCAAAGAAATGAATTCTGCTGGTATATGATGAGCCAAAATAATCGAAATAACAATTTCATTGCTAACGTTTTATTTTCCGACGAGGCAACGTTTTACTTGAACGGGCATGTTAATCGGCAAAATACCCCTTATTGGTTCAGAAAAATCCACACTGGCTGCAAGAGTACCATACGCAACGACCACAAAAGATCAGTGTGTGGGCTGGTATTGTGAGAAATACAATTGTTGGTCCATATTTTTATGATGAAAATTTGACAGGAGCATTGTATCTGAATTTCTTACAAAATACATTAATTCCTGATTTGACCCGGCTTTTTTCCTGATATTCAAATAGCCAATACTTTAGACAGCAGAATCTGGTTTCAACAGGATGGCGCACCGCCACATGTCGCTGCAGCTGTGCGCGCGTTTTTACACAGAACCTGTCCAGATCGGTGGATAGGAAGAAGGTGAACAGTGGAATGGCCCGCTAGATAACCTGATCTTAGTCCACTAGACTTCTTTTATGGGGTTATTTAAAGTCTATACCAACAGACCTGGCAATATCCGTGAGCTAAAAGATCGAATCAGGCAAGAAATGTTGAACATAACACTCGCTGTGCTACAAAATGGCAGAGACGAATGTATTGCCCGGTTAGGTCATTGTCTAGCGGTCAATGGAGAACAATTTGCACATTTATTGTAAATTTTCTTTTGTAAAAATACAGTAACGTGTAACTTTCTAATTAAATTTTTATAAATACCTTTTGTATTGTTGCCCACCCTGTAACAGTTTGAAGCAACTTGTGATACATTTTTTGGAATCAGTTCAGCAAGGGACATCCGGAAATTGGGAAAAAAGTGGGGTGTTCTATTTAGAAAACCAGTGATGACGTCATTACTCGAAGGTAGATCACCCTGTATATTAAATTATTATTTGAAAAAAACAGTAAATTAAAATCAAAAATCGACGTGTTTCGGGAATTTTCAATAATATTGTTTATTTACCTAATAATGAATTTATGCATTACTTTATGGACGCACATTTATATACCTGTAATACGATTTTTCATATAACCGGCCCTGAAAAATGCCAAATATTTCCGCAGCCTAGTTACCTATCACAGAACGGCCTCGAAAAAAATTGTGTTTTTAAATTGAATAAAAAGTTCTTTCGTACGATATATATTTATACTGAGCAATGCAGAATTGACACAAGAATCATGCTTTAGGGTGTTATGAATTTTTTTTTTTTATAGAAAAGTTTTGAATATTTGTAATTGCCAAAATAAAAGACTTACTGTAAACACATCTTAGAATTACTCGTAATAATAAATTAATAATGTTTATATAACATTATATTTGAAAGAAGTCTTCCTTATATCATATAGGTTAGACATAATCATTGTGTAGCGATATGTATTTAATTAGTTCAATGTCGGTAAATTTTAAAAGGAACAAAATTAAGAGCATATTGGGTCAGTCTCGGGTAAACCTTGGTCATGGGATAAAATACAGTTTCATGCATTTCTTTTGTTGTTTTTCTTACACTACGTACAAAAAAACTCAGATTTTCGGGAAAATTTAATTAAAAAAAAAAATCCAATTTAATTTTCGCCAAGTCACCTGATATTCATGCATTTCTCTTCGTAAACCCTGAGAATCAGGAATCTAACATGTTTTTTTTTATTTCCAAAATAGTATCAAGTGGCCCAACTCTTCAGCGTGGCCGAGGCCTCCAAAGACAACACCGGTGGAGGAGAGGGCATAGAAGTTTTGAAAAATGAACCTTTCACTAACTACCCTCTTTTGGGTGGAAAATACAACAGCGGGCAGTACACATACAAAATATATCACCTGGCGAGCAAAGTGCCGGCCTTCATAAGGCTGCTTGCACCAAAAGGCAGTCTAGAAATCCATGAGGAAGCTTGGAATGCTTATCCGTACTGTAAGACTGTTATTACGGTAAGTCTTTTACAATATACGAGTATGGTGTGATTTACATTCTGTACAAAATAAAAAAAAACGTTTTGAATTAATTGTAAAAAAAAAAGATATTATCCAGAGTAACAATTTATGTTAGTATCTCATTGTATTTGTTGAAATGAATTGATAATGTTATACAGTGGCGGCTGGTGGATTTAGTTTATACAATATCTCAGTATGTATTGGAGCAATGAACCCAAGCAATATTTTAAGGCACGACTATCAGTACTGATTGAAGAAGTTTTGCAGAAAAAAAATGGAGAAAAAACAGTTACAAAAATGCCCAGCCTTCCCAGATTCCTTCTAGACCATTAGTAAAATCTTTGCAAACTATTTTTTTTTCGTAATCAGAAGGAAAATTTATCACCCCGTTTTTTTTTGTTTTCGAAAATTTTGACTTTTTTGTAAAGTTATGACACTGAAATTTAAGTACTTCATCCTGTAAATTTCAAAATGTCATAACTTTAAAAAAAGCAAAATTTTCAAAAAACCAAAAAAAAAAACGGGATGATAAATTTTCCTTCCGATTACAAAAAAAAATAGTTTGCAAAGATTTTACGAATGGTCTAGAAGGAATCTGGGGAAGCTGCGCATTTCTGTAACTTTTTTTCTCAAATTTGTTTTAATTTTTTTTCTGCAATTAGTACTGATAGTCGTACCTTCAAATATTGTTTGGGTTCCATGCTCCAATACTGAGATATGGTACAACCCGATTCCACCAGCCGCCACTGATGTTATGTCTATATTTAAAGAAGAGACAATTAAAAAAAACTAAGATTTTATTTTACACGCCCAAGTTATCAAAGGAAATCATAATATATATCAAATAAAAGATTAAATATTGCGATCTCATCATGATACCCTGTGTGGGTACCTTTAGTTTATTCGTTTATTTTTAGTTTTGTTGTAAATAATTTCTGAAATGATGTAATGTTAGTATTTTGATTTGATAGAATGCCAAAATTGCACGATTTTTATCATAAAGGTTTAGTAAATGCTATTGTTGGTTTGTATGTATATCTAGTTTCAACTATTAGTTGATTTAATTTTATTACCTTCTCAATTTTCTTATCGTAATTTTTATCTTGGTAGAAAAATTCCTTAAACGATTTCGTTCGTAGTAGGTAATCATGATGATTATTTTTCTCTTGTTGTAATTAAATGCTTTGTTTCTTAATTCATTGATGATATGTATGTAATAATTAGACACCGGATAAGTTCGGACACATATACAGTAAAAGCACACGCGCTACATGCTTTGTAACAGCACGTATGCAAGGAGCTTCCTACTGAAAGAACTACAAACAGTTGTCAATTTCCCCATGTTTTATATGATGTAAAAGTTTTGGTTTTTACCATAAAAAAGCAATCAGTAAGAAAGTCTTAACAAATTTATTTAAACATAACTGGAAACATATAAACAAAAATTTAAAACTGTAAAACAAAATATATAAATAGTGTTAAAAACAGGATATAAAACTATGATAAAAAAATATTGTATGGTAAATAATATACAGGGTTGTGATAAAGTAACGCACAAAATATTCGCTATTTTTGGATTTTTTTGTCAATATTTACCAAAATGTTACACATAATTCTAATACTTTCTGTAATATTTTGGTGTCACAAATCCACTGTTGTTTGGTCTGAAATTAATACACGAAATTTGTAACAAATTCAATAACACACTATATAACATAGGTTAGGCATATCAGTTTTTCTTTCTTTAATATGCAATTTAAGATTTATGAAAAGGGAGAAACCTTTAATCGCCAAATCTAACATATATTATAAAAAAATGTAATGCGCATAATGAATACTTAATAATAATAAATATTAATAAAATAATCTCTGTATAGTTGTTTAAAAGAAAAACTTCAAAATGCCCAACCTAGGTTATTGAAGTAACGAAAACCTGCACTAGACTACTACTAGACACTTTATATTATTTAAGAACTTTTACTTACTATCCACCATGCACAAAATATATTAGAATGTATATGATACGGTGCACTATAGAAATTTTGTTAATAGTGTTACGCCAATGGACTATGTAGACTGGTTAGATGAGACTGGAATTGTACGCGAATGGCCGGGAATATTCTGGAATGCCCTCGACCGTGTGAACGGATGTATAAATAAGACACACGGTGGGCCGAGCCTCAATCTTAAATTGAACGTGAACGAGTAAAGAAGAAATAAGAAAGAGACTTATAAGTGTTCAAGTGTGATTATAGTTAAGACAATCATTAATCTATTGTTGTTAATTGTTAATTAGTAAATAAAGTAGTGAGTACGTGTTACCTGGACTTTCAATCAACGAATCTACGAGTATAGGTATTTGTGTGGATAGCAAACACGTAACAATTTGGTGTCGGAAGTGGATTGGAAGAGAAATTTCTGGAATATTCGAAAAGATTCTACAGTGTTCTTTCTTCTCAGGAGTTAGGGGTGCCACGAAGAATTAAACTACTGGACAGTGTTTGGAGGACTATTTCTGGACTGAATAGTGACTTTAAAGTGGATTTTCGAGAGTTTCTAGAACGTTCGATTTAGAAATAGCTGCAAATACGCGAGTGCCGCTAGTAATGGCTGTGGAAGAGACCTCGGCAGATAAAACCATGCAAGTCGTGTTAACCGAGTTACAAAAGTTGATCGAACTATTGACAAAATCGAACTCCGAGCAGACACAAGGCCAACAACAAAGTAGTGGGAGGCCGAATGGAGGCATTCGTTGTTATAAGTGTGGCAAATTGGGCCATATTAAGAGAAACTCTCATGAGCTCAACATTCAAGATCCGAGACAAAACCCAACAGCAAAGTAGTGGGAGACAGAGTGAAGGAGGCATGTGCTGTTATAAGTGTGGCAGAGTGGGCCATATTCAGAGTAACTGTCGTCTGCGCATCCCCGAGATGGTCGCAGTAATGGAGAATCAGCAGGAAAACTTGTGAGCTGGTACTTCGCGGAATATAGCAGATGGCCATTCCAAAAGACCGTGTCAGAAAGACTGCAAGCTTTGTCACCGTAAGGAACAACAGCAAAATGTACAAATAATGAAGACCGTTAAGATTGATGTTCCGGATTATTGGACAAAAGAGTCGTTAAGGGAAGCGCAGTTAAACGATAAGGAAACTGGTTCTGTTCTGAAATGGAAAGAAAGATGATCCCGGCCCGATTGGAAGGACATTTCAAATAAATCAGTGGGACTGAAGGCTTTATGGGCACAATGGGACTCCCTTATAGTAGAGGATGGACTGCTGAAGAGAGCCTGGGAAAGTCCAGATGGGAGGAAAGTTACTTTGAAATTGTTAATCCCCAGGTGTCACGTAGTCAATGTACTTCACCAAGTGCATAATGGAACGTCTGGCGGACATTTTAGCATCAACAAGTCCCTGACTAAAGTAAGAGAACGTTTCTACTGGGTAAACAGTCCTCAAGATGTGAAGGCTTGGTGCTGCCAATGTGAAGTTTGCTGAGCAAGAATGGGGCCACAAATACGAAATAAGCAATATAACGCTAGGGCTCCTTTTGAGCGAATTGTAATAATAAGTGGCAGTATGAAGGCTCGTTATGATCTTAAGGCTAATTCAGGAGGGTACCAGGTGGGAGATTTGGTTTGGCTATATAACCCACAATGAAATAAAGGCAGGCCCCGAAGCTTCACCCACCCTGGGAAGGTCCTTACACTGTCGTCACCATACTAAACGACGTATACCGAATTCAGCAAAGTCCAAAATCAAAGATGAAGGTGTTGCATATAGAGAGACTAGCCAAGTATGCAGGGAACAATGAATTACCTGATGGGGACGTTCAGGCTTAAGGACAGGGCAGTGTTACGCCACTGGACTGTGTAGACTGGTTAGATGAGACTGGAATTGTACGCGAATGGCCGGGAATATTCTGGAATGTCCTAGACCGTGTGAACGGATGTATAAATAAGACACACGGTGGGCCGAGCCTCAATCTTAAGTTGAACGTGAACGAGTAAAGAAGAAATAAGAATGAGACTTGTAAGTGTTCAAGTGTCATTATAGTTAAGACAGTAATTAATCTATTGTTGTTAATTGTTAATTAGTAAATATAGTAGTGAGTAAATGTTACCTGGACTTTCAATCAACGAATCTACGAGTATAGGTGTTTGTGTGGATAGCAAACACGTGACAATAGTAATAAAAATAAAGTTATCTAATGCGCTATATTTGTATATATTCTAACATATTTTGTGCAAGGTGGATGGTAAGTAAAAGTTCTTAAATATTTCTTTCAAGGGAGAAAAAAAAATTAATTCTGTGCTGTTTCTAACCTTCAAAAATGTATAATTTAGGTTCATGAGCATAAGGGTCAAGTTTCAGAGTTACATATATGCAACCAGAACCAGTGTGGCATGACTCTTTCACGTAGGTTGCACAATTATTATTAATTGTATGAAGTTACAACTGATGTGGTCAATTGACAATTAAGTTGCTAATGTTATCCTCATTTTATTTACTTGTTGATTCGTGTTTAAAAGAGTATTCTCAGGGTAACTTCACTAACATAGTCTTACCTTAACATCGAATTTGTTGCATAATTTCAGTCTAATATATTTTTTTTTGTCTCAACCTAGCGCGCGTATTGTTTTCGAGCATGTCCACGTACCACAGGTGCCTTTACTGGCTTGCCGAAGTCGAACGAAGTTCTTAGCGCGTGTGCTGTTACTACATATGCAGTCTCGAACACGTACACTGGTTTTTTTTTCTATCTTATAGTTTTAGAAAAATCCCAAATGCAAATTGGGTTTGGCCCACCCTGTATAATGTAGCAATGTTTAAATAATATTAGTCGACTTGTCCCCGGTTTTGGTAAATACTTAATTTACTAGACTTTTCAATGGTGGGTTAACTAACTAAACTCGCACTTTTAGAATTATAATTTTTTCAATTTTACATTTGTTTTTGAAGTGGTTATAGCAACAAATATTATATATACCGGGTGAGTCACGAATTGCGCTTGCCCCGATATCTCCTAAAATATTTGGAATAGAAAACTGAAATGCCATCTTTTCAATAAAAAATCAAGTTTGGTGCACATCCGGTTTGACCGGAAATGCCCACAACTTTCGATTTTTAAATGAAACACCCTATATGTTTTTACATTTTTGGAATCTAGAGGAAATTTTGAATACAATACATCCATTTTGGTCACTTTTTTGATAAACATTAAAAATTTTATTAAAAAATCTATTTCTGAATCCAGAGTGCTGTGGTGCCCAAAATATATTTTTAGTTTGTGTGCTACGTTACTATAAAAATAAAAAGAGCAATATGATTGCATTACTTAATTGTCTAGAGGCGTTTAAAATTTTTAAATGTGATTTTTTACCCACTAACTCGGTTTTTTTTAAATGGGAAATTAATCGTCCACCAACATTTTTAAATACCCCATTTTCATACGAATCTAATGATACCAAAATTTTGAAAATCCGCTCAGAAATATTTGAGATTTCAGCCAAAATACAATGCAACCAAGCTGTTAGAAACGTGCGGCTAATAGATTAGTGGGCTTTGGAAACTAAAATGACACATTTCTGTTTAAAATCTGGTAACCTAATAACATTGGAAAAATCATAGTAGCCATTGAATGTAATAAAACAATATCAGCTGCCAGACAGACTCGTGTAGTTATAGGCAATCTTGAGCTATCAAACGTTTAATAATTGTGAGCGCAAAGAACGTTACAAGTGAGTTTAGCATAGGTATGTGGAGGTAAACACAATTACATCCACAAGGAAATTAGCAACAGAATGCGACATCAGTACGGTTTTCAGGAGTTTTATTTAAATGAACATAAATATCGGGCCTATAAATAAATAAAAATCAATTCCGTTTGAACAATTAAACTTAAACTAGGTAACAGTAGGTATCCATATTAAAATAATTAATATAATTAAACCATAAATTGACATTATAGATATTGTTCAAAATGTCCACCATTTTTTTCTATACACAATTCGGCTCTGCATACAGTTGCTTGAATGGCTCTACGCAATTCAGCCGGCGTTATTTCATTAAGAGCCCGTACAACTTTATTTTGCAGCTCTTCACGGGTATTTGAAGAAGTTTTATAAACTTTATTTTTGAGAGTGCCCCATACATAATAGTCGAGGGGTGTTAAGTCAGGTGACCTAGGAGGCCACCTGATATGACCTTGATTTGCGATAAGGCGTTCACCATACAAGTTGTTTAAATACTCCATCACTCTTCTGGAATTATGTGGGGGAGCACCATCTTGTTGGAAAAACAGATTTTGTAAATAGGCAAGAGGAAGTAAGTCAAGAAATTCTGCTGTCTGGTTTTGTAAAAAGATTAAATATCGTTCGCCAGTAAGTGTTCCATCAAAAAATATGGGTCCAATTATTCGATCTCCAAGTACTCCAAGCCAACAGTTAAACCCAAATCTTTCCTGAATATTCCCCCGCCCTACCAACCTCGGATTTTCTTGAGCCCAGTACCTAGTATTGTTTCTGTTAAACATACCTTGGTTCGCTAAATCTACTTTCATCTGAATATAAAATATGAAAAGGACAACCTGGGTTTTGTTGTACTGCATTTAAGAACCAGTTGCAATATACTAGCCTCCTGTCTTTATCATCTCCATAAAGATGTTGGTGTATTTGGTATTTATAAGACCGAAACTTATGTTTCTTTAAAATTCTGCAAACCGAAGACTGACTAATGTCGCATTCCGTTGGCAATTCCCTTGTTGATGTTGTTGGGTGTACCATCACAAATCCTAATACATCAATTTCTTTGTCCTCACTTACAATAAATGTTTGATGGTCATCTTGTTGATCGGGTTCGTTTCTTAATTTTTGTTCCACTCCTAGCAAACAAGTGTCTGCTTGGAGGACGTCTGTTGGGATATCGTTGCTGATACAGTCCTGCAGCTGCAGTTGCATTTTTGTGACACTCTCCATATATCAGTAACATATCGACCTTTTCACTTCTACTAAAATTATTCATTTTCTTTAATTTTTACTCAAAGAGATTTCCGCAACGCTTTATTTTTTATCTGTCTGACAGCTGATATTGTTTTATTACATTCAATGGCTACTATGATTTTTCCAATGTTATTAGGTTACCAGATTTTAAACAGAAATGTGTCATTTTGGTTTCCAAAGCCCACTAATCTATTAGCCGCATGTTTCTAAAAGCTTGGTTGCATTGTATTTTGGCTGAAATCTTAAATATTTCTGAGCGGATTTTCAAAATTTTGGTATCATTAGATTCGTATGAAAATGGGGCATTTAAAAATGTTGGTGGACGATTAACTTCCCATTTAAAAAAACCGAGTTAGTGGGTAAAAATCACATTTAAAAATTTTAAACGTCTCTAGACAATTAAGTAATGCAATCATATTGCTCTTTTTATTTTTATAGTAACGTAGCACACAAACTAAAATATATTTTGGGCACCACAGCACTCTGGATTCAGAAATAGATTTTTTAATAAAATTTTTAATGTTTATCAAAAAGTGACCAAAATGGATGTATTGTATTCAAAATTTCCTCTAGATTCCAAAAATGTAAAAATATATAGGGTGTTTCATTTAAAAATCGAAAGTTGTGGGCATTTCCGGTCAAACCGGATGTGCACCAAACTTGATTTTTTATTGAAAAGATGGCATTTTAGTCGTATAATAAGCCCTCGAAATTTCAATTTTCTATTCCAAATATTTTAGGGAGATATCGGGGCGAGCGCAATTCGTGACTCACCCGGTATACATAAGTTAACTTTTAGTTAAAATAGTTTGTATTAGAATCATTGATTTTAGTTAACCTTCAACTTATAGTTAACTCATACAATCATGAGGGGCCTTAATTTTTTATATTGTTTAGTAAAATATTTTAGTTTCTGTTTTCGAAAAGATTTTTTATTTTCATTGCAGTAAAATATGTTAGAGCCGTCTATTGGTATTTACCAAAATATGTGGTTGAGTAGCAGTATATTTAAACAATGGTAGTATTCATGCAAAGGGTTATTTAACTGTACAATTTTTTTATCCAGATATTTATGTTAAACCAGCTCTCAACGACTTTTTCAGAACCCACTCTATATGAAAGAAAAGTTCAGATTAGTAATAGAGACTTTGCATGCCCCCGATAGAGGTGCTAGAGAAAATGTAAGTACTAATTTTTTTTCTTTCTTTTTTTATGTTCTGCAACACTAATTAAATGGTAATGGGAAACATTTCATGCTCATCAAAATACTTTGTATATACATATGTATTTGTGAAACATCAACTTTGGTGAATTGATATTTGTATGTTGCAATAAATGAAAATTAACAAAATGTTAAGAATCCTGGTTATATGAAGGAGAATTTTGTTATTTGCATTGAGAGTATGCACATCGCCGATACAGGCAAGCAGGACAATGTAAGTAGTAGTTGGTTGTAATTTTTCCTTTTTGGATTGCTCCTTGTCAAATAACTTATTGCTTAACTTTTGATAATGTTAACTTAGTTTGTACACAGCACACTCATGGTCGGATTTCCGCCACCCCCGCCTAAACAGATCTAAAATTCCTAAAATTCAGAGTTAGTTAACCTGATTAAAAAGCATTTCCAAAAAAAAAAAAAATTCCAATGCATTGTAACTGTACAAGGGAATTTTTTTGCAGTTACTTTTAGCTGCCCAAAAATAGGAAATATTATATTTTTAATATCTAATGTATGTGTAAGTACACATATAGTAATGAGTTGATAAACCCGTCTCTGGGATTACATCCAAACTCCCCTAAATATATTTATTAACTGCACTCGTCTACCATATTTATAGATTTGAAATGACCTGTTTGCTATGACAGGAACTTTAATATATTGAAAACATCAAATCAAATACAGAATCAGAAGTTAGCAGTGTATGTTAGCAAAAAAAAATATCAAAAATTTATTGCACATCCCACCATTACTGCACACCTCACAATTACAGTACATTATTTTCATTCCTGCTGTTTTGTTGACAATATTTGTTAAATAAACTTAAATTCCAACCACTCCTTTTGCACTTAGTTTAAACATATACACACCCCAAGTTGCTATTTTGGGACTTTTTTATTCATATTTCATTTGCATGCCAGCTATTCCCTAATAATTATAACATGTATTTTTTATAATAATTTTTTTCACTTATTTGGATGGGGTGGTGTCTCACCTTTATTAGTAGGACCTCAACAGTCGTTAAAAGGCATCATTTTAAAAATAAAAGTTCCTATAAATGTATATGTGTCATACGGCGTTTTGTTTCTGAGGTACAGGGTGTTAAATTTAAAAATAAGAAATATTTTTTCTTTAATTACAAAATAACTGTTCAGAATAAATTCATAATGTTAATGTAAATGATTTGATATTTGAGAGGAAATATTTCGATACTGAAAATTATCGCCTGTATTCAGTGGCGAAGATAGAGTTAGATTACGTTAGGTTTCTTGTGTGAGTCCCCGTGGACCTCCACTGCGGCCATCAGCAGGCCTATTGTGGCTCACACCTAGTTATATTACACCCAATAAGTTTAGTCTCTTAATGAAACTGATAACTTTATTGGGTGAGAATGTGTCCAGATCCTCTGGCAGCAGTTGCCCTTTGAGAATGAATATTGAGAATCGGATCCTCTCCACAGCGGGACGAGAGCATAAGATGTGGTCTACCTTCTCATCATCCTTCCGGCATAGACGGCACTTGGCGTTTTCCGCTAGGCCGAGTTTATGCAGATATCTTAGTCGGCAGTGCCGGGATATAGAGGCCTGTTAGAGTTTTCAGGTTTATATCCTGTTTAACTCTAAAAGTTTCTTAGTTCTTGATTTCAAGGGTATTTTATAAACGTCTTTGAATGAACTAATCCTGGTAACTTTTGCCAATACTGGATAGTTTTCCTTTCAGCCCAGGTTGAGATAGCCATCTTAGCAGTACTTGAAGATATGCCAAGTATCGGTTCTGGTGCGATGATTCGTGATCCTGCTCCTTCTTTGGCCAACGAGTCGGCTATTTCGTCACCTTCCAAACCAGAGGGGCCGGGTATCCAGACCAGAGTCACTTTGTTGTTTTTGCTCAAATGATTTAGAGCCTTCTGACAATACCATTCCGTTTTGGAGTTACACTCTGGCTCCTGTTCCCTCGGGAGTTTTGAAGCCATCTGTAAACCAGCAACTGTCCGACCTCAGTAAGTCGGCTTTATTCCGATTCCACTCATCTGTTTCCAGAGAAAGGATGTTGAAGGTCAGCTCATAGTTGGTCATGGTAGGCATAGTATCCGAGGGCATTCCCAGGATGCTGTGATTCTCTATGTCATCCAGCAACCTGTTCCGCTCCATGATACTAGTCTGCGGCATATTAATGGCCGCTTGTTGCAGTCTGTAGATTGCCCACCTGGCCTCTCTCTCCAGATATATATGAAGACGGGGTAAATCCAGGAGGATTTCTATTGCAGTTGACGATGTGGTACTAATTGCTCCCGTTACGGTCATGCATGCTAATCTCTGCAGTCCAGAGAGTTTGGCTTAGGCCGTCCATTGTAATCCTTTCGGCCGCCAAGCAATGGATCCTTATATTATCATTGGTCTGATGACCGTGATATAGATCCAGTAAATGTGTTGGATACCCATGCTCCAGGATTTGCCACAAATACAACGGCATGTCCAACAGGACAGCTTTGCTTTGTGGATTACCTTTTCCAGATGGGAGTTCCAATTAAGTGATCTATCCAGAGTGATTCCTAGATATTTCACCTCCTCCGCAAATGGAATAGTTTCACCCATTAAGGAGGGAGATCTTAAGTCCTCCAGTTTCTTTTTCCGGGTGAATGATACCATTACTGTTTTTTGAGGGTTTACAGACATCTGTTTCCTGTCACACCAGTTACTCACTGCATCCAATGTCTCTTGAAGGGTATTCGATATTACTTTCTCAGAATGTCTTCTGACTAGTATGACTAGATCATCTGCATATGCTAGAACCTCAACCTCCCACAGTGTGAGAATAGCCAGTAGGTCGTCCCCAAGAAGTGACCACAATGGGGGGAGAGAACCCCACCCTGCGGGCATCCACTTGTGGCTCTAAACCTATCTGTTTCTCCCTGTAGAGACGTTGTTATGGTTATGTTTGATAGCATAGCACGAATCCAGTTGCCTATAGTAGGCTCAATTCCTCTGGCAGCCACTGCTGCATATAAGGAGTCGGGCAGTGCATTATTAAATGCTCAATGTCGAAGAAGGCTCCCACCGAAATTTCCTTCATTTGAAGGGATTGTGTGATCTTCTTGACTAGGTTGTTGAGTGCTAGTTCTGTTGATTTTCCTGTCTGATAGTCATACTGATGGGTAGATAGAATACTCATTTATCTATATATATACAGTATATCCACGGATGGGGTTTACATGAGGTAAAATTTCTAATATATTCAGCTTTTCGAGAAAAGGTGATCCTACAAAAAAAGTTTTTGCTTTCCTAAAAAATACAATTCACGTTGAAAAATTTTATGATTTTTATACAGTGCTTAAAAATTACAAAAACTTGAAATTAGCTCGAGAGTAAATTGTCTTTAATTTTGGAACAAAATGTTAAATAAGAAAGTTGTTTTAAATTTTATATCCAACCAAAATTCATAATTTCAATAGAGCATTTTTTGTAAATTATGAGTTAACTCTTGTTTTTGAAACACGACTTTCTATAAAGTATCATTTCATTGTTAGATATTTTAATAATCAGAGGTAGGATTTACCAATGGGATATGACTTAAAACCAGGGTTGGCTTTAGGTGGTTATGTATAAGATTTGCATATGAAATGATATCTCACCTTGAAATTTTTTTAGCGATTTTCGTATTATCCGAAGTTGATAAAAGTCAATTTATTATAAACACTCACTCAAAGAGAACTGGAGGTATAGGGTGATGTATTTAACAGTAAACTACACACACAAGTATTTTTCATTGCCAGTTATAAGAATAAAAGTATATTTAATATCTGTAGTTATGTGTGCAGTTAAATTTTGGCGACTTTCGTTAAAAATCCATTTATATTGCGAGAAGGACCACTCGACGTTGATAGATGTAACTGAAGCATACTTAAAATATGTAAACTTTCGCAAAGTCACCACATTCATGCCCGGTGTAGCAAAGTCTACTTCTTTGCGTTTTAAAAGGTCTGTTACACATGTCATCGTAAAAAATTTGAGATTTTTTTAAAAAAGTTTGGAATTTTGTTTGTACCCTCACAGCAATTTCTCCCTGTAATTAAAAAATATATTGTCGAAGATCGAACACAATGTTTATTGCATCAACTGTAGTAAATTCTGATGTAGGCTGATATTGAAGGTCCCGTATGGCTAGAGGAATTCGTGAATATCTTTCGTGTATGGTCTCCAGATTTTCTTGAACAGTTGGATCCATAAATGACTGTTGTGCCTGTAAAATAGCAACTGCTGCGTCATTTGGATTTAACTGCTGTATTAAGGCGTTTCACATTTTCAAAATGACAATACTAGTACGATGCTGCCTCTAGCCAAGTTTCCCATCGTGTTATAATGCGCTGTGGAGGTAATGGAGTATTTGGTAGAATTTCATGAAATAACCGTACACGACTTGGTGTTTTAAGAAAAACTTTCTTTACACTAGATATCAAATTATCAACATTAGGGTAGCACCCCTAATAGCTTCAGCAATCCTATGAAGCCCATGTGCTAAACATGTTACATGAAGTATATTCTGGTATGTTTCCTTCAAAATTCTTCCAGCCGCTTTCATATAATACACTCCATCGGTAAGAAATAATAACTTGTCCTTATTTTCTGCATATTTGTCACCCCAAAACTCTTGTAGACTTGAATTCACTACCTCCGCTATAGTGCGAGAATTTGTAGCTTCTAAAACTTTAGAGGCCATCAAGTGCCCGCTCATTGGAAAATTTTCCTCCAAGCTACCTTAAACCTGCAAGCATTAGTGGTTTCGTCCACGCTAAGCCAGATGTACTTCCCATTAGGCTCAGAAGAAATTTTCTGTTTAATATTTTCACACTGTGTTGATAAATAAATTTTTTTTTAGTGTAGACCCCGAAGGCACGTTAACATTGCTATATTTGCCACTAATACATTTTTCCAAAAATTGTCTAAAAAGTGGATTGTCTAGTTTTGACCATGGTATATTATATCCTATCATAAATTCCACTAAATCTAAGTTAAAATTACGTTGCATGTCGCTGTAAGTAATGCCACCTATGGTTTTCAGAGGAAATATGTCTATTAATATTTGTGTTGCATCACCACAAAATTGCTTTCTTACATCAAGTGCAATACAATTGTCAAATTGTAAATCGGCAATATCGCGAATCCAAGAATTTACTGTAGCTTACGTTAGTTTAGTACGTTGTGACATTTTCTGTAATTTTCAGTACGTATCTAATTATTTGTTTTCAAGTCGTTTACCGCCAATATCATGAATTTATGAGAGTGGCTATCTTGTAATTAAAGAAAAGATATTTAACATCCTGTATCTCAGAAATGAAGTGTATCTACTATCTACGATCCATGTTTCTAGAAAGTTTTATTCTTAAAATGAGGCCTTCTAACAATTAAATATAAAGTCCTGCTACTAAACAGTGAGACACCCTGTATTTAAGGATGTTAATATCATGGGGTTGTGGTTCATACATTTCTATGATTATCTAGATTATTTTACATATTTCTTGTACAAATATATTGGTGAATATTTCCACCTTGTTAAATAGGTAGTAATTCGTTAATATGTCAGTTTTTAAACACAATTGAATTTATGGCGTAAAACTGGATGTTTTAATCATAATTAACAGGAAATTTTTAGTTTTTCATAATTTTTCCTTATTGAATGCTGTTACGGTTAAAACAAACATACACACATTAATATTACTAACAAATTATGTGCCTGTTTTTTCAGTTTAATTTCTTTAATTAAACAAAACAATGTTTTTTCAGTTTCATTTCTGTAAATTAATAAAACACCCTGAATAAAGGTAGGAACTTATATAGATACGATTTAATAACAATGATAAGCTATTGTTTTTAAAATATTAGGATTATAGTTCCAGGATAATATATTTATAACATAAAAATTACTGTAAAATTTTATGACAGTCGTATTAATTTTTATTGTTATCTGCTATAGGTAATTATTGTATCAATAAGAATTCATATCTTTATACATGGCTTACAAGTGTCATGTACTTTTATTCATTAGTAAAACCTTTAAAATAGTATATAACAAACACGATGCTAGACCCCACAAGCTGGCCAACTGGCTGTATCATTTCAGCGAGGGTCCAGCTTTTTTTACATATTGTGAAATAATTTTCTGAAAAATGATTCTTAAGAAGTGCGGTGGGATTCCTAGATCGATCTTCACCATTGGGCTCTTGATTATTGTTGATGATAGGAAGATGGTTATACAGTATGTATATTAAAGTATTAGACATAGTACATGGACGAAAAAATTTTGCATTGTATCGTGTAGTGTACACTGTTGACTGCACGACAGCTAGATAGAAAATGGATTCATTGAAAACAGACGGGTTGTGTGCCTCTGGTTACATTTAAAGTTGCCATTTAAGGGACCATGTCTAATTCGATACCCATACTGTATGTAGAATTATATCGACGCTTAAGAAACAATACCTCTTATCTCCAAATTAGCAGTTTTACAGGAGACGAAAAAACTAAGAACCACATTTGTAACAAAATAATTTGTTATTAAATAACAAATAAATTTTATTTGTTTTCGAGATGTAGAGTTGGTGCATTACATAAATTCGCATAACCTCACATTTAAGGTTTGAGTTCTTCTCATTTTTTCTTCTTTTTACTCGTATCAGTTAGGAACTTTCTTTAAAAATGTCCCTCAGTGTGATATTTATTAGTTTTCATATTTATTGTTTCCAAAATGAGGTTTTTGTATTTTTGAAAGACCAATCTATAAATTAGAGAACTTTTTTGAGGGTTGTGTGTTTATGTGATGTAGATGTATCAACTCCATGGCAAAATATTTTTTTTTGTCAAAATTGTCTGGAAAAGATAGAGATGAAAAAGAAAATCCAAAACTTGTTATTTTGTGAAGTGAAAACCAAAGGAGTTGCTATATTTTTTAAAAGATACTCAGAATTATTCTCATGCAACTCTACAGAACACTCCCTATTTAACCATTTTTCTATGATAAATAATAAGATAACCGAATGATGAGAGTCCAATCTGAGACACACTGGGGTTTTGTCAGTTTTTTTTTCCAATTGCGTTTTAAATTATTTTTTCCTACATCAGATGTACTTATTTCTTTTATATCTAAAGTGTACTAAATCTAAATAAGTGAAAAATTAAAAGCAATGATTGGGTTTTCTATATATCTGAACGAAATGGGCCATTATTTTAGGTTCATGAATTATCTGGTGATAAATTAAAGCAGAGAGAAGTGGTTTTTATTGATATTGCGAATGATCCTGTAGCTTCAAGTGATTACAAAGAAGACGAAGATCCAATTAAGTTCAAATCCCAAAAGACAGGCCGAGGACCACTTATCGGACCTGACTGGAAAGAGAAAGTCAATCCTGTGATGACATGTTACAAATTAGTTACCGTAGAATTTAAATGGTTCGGATTACAGGTAAAGAAGTATGCAGTATGGTTTTTTAATTTTTTAATTTTTTGTTTTCTTCTTTTTTCGCATTTACACTAATCTGCTTTATCCGACAAAAAAAGGTAGTTTTTTTTCTCTAATCGCAGATTAAAACTAGTAGATTGAAATCATATATTATCGTAACCTTTTGCAACTGATATCTCAAGTAAAACATTTGGTCCTCTTATTATGCTTAAAACTTTATAAATAATATATTATGGCAACTTATAGAACTAATTGGTTATATTGTAGATTTATTCAGCATTAAATTGCTTATAAAGCAATTGGGTGGAATAAGATTGCTGGTAAAACAATCTCACAGTATAAATATAAAGCTACTTTATTAAAGCGTCTTATACAGTTTTTTTTACCTCATAAGGGGCTTAGTAAGATCTTTTATACAGATACAAACCACGTGGATTTATAACAGGTGTATAAACCTTTATATAACATTCATGCAACTGTTTTACAGCTTAGCTATTTCTCGATAGTGGCTATATAACATTGTGTTTTAAAGGCTTTTAAAACAAAATTTTATAGCAATATAGTCTCCATTCAATATAGTTATTTAAATGCCACCTATGTCCACCCTAATATAGATTATTTATACAGTCTTTCTACGTGGAGTAGAAGAAGTATTCTATAAAGTATTTATATAACTGAAATTCTCTTTTGGAGCTATGTCGCTGCGGTATTCCACCTTTATAGAAATCTTTTACACCTCGTCTCATAACCTCTTTGTTGTTAAGTGTTACTTTACAATATGGACAAGTATTGGAAAAAGACAAAGCGAAGTGGAAATTTCAGAAGGAAAATTAAATTAACACTTAGAAAAATGCTCGAGAAATTAAACTCTCAAGCCAGAAATATTAATTTAATTGAACAGACCATTTTTATTGTAGTAACGCCAAAGAATGAAAGCGATGAGAAAAGTCAAGCTAGTAATATTAATTTAATTGAACAGGCCATTTTTATTGTAGAAACGCCAAAGAATGAAAACGATGAGAAAAGCGCAGAAATAATTTAAAGCTATATGGTTAATGCCATACGTAGTTGCAAAGTGCCTAATTTCATTGCGGAGACTAATATTGTGGTCATGAAGTGATCTTTTAATATAACCAATTAGTTGTAAAAGTTCAAATTCAAGACAAATATAGGTCTGAAATTTAAAAAAAGTTCCAATATCATATATCCCTCTAAACCAAAATTATGTTATGAATTGAATTATTATATAAAATGTGGATTTTTAACAATTAAATTCACCTGTCGGATTTTATTGATGTCACTGAACGCGAAATTGTTCTATGAAGGTTTCATTCATCAGAAATTAATATTTCTGGCTTGAGAGTTTAATTTCTCGAGCATTTTCTAAGTGTTAATTTAACTTTCCTTCTGAAATTTCCACTTCGCTTTGTCTTTTTCCAATACTTGTCCATATCGTAAAATAACACTTAACAACAAAAATTTGACAAAACTGGTGACTGATGTCAAAACCAGAAAACGCGTCAATGTACAAAAATAAATTGCTACAAGATATTCCCAGTAGGATAATATAATTAGATTATTCTCACTAAAATAACAATATAATTGGAAAAAATTAAGCACTTGATCAAAAATACTGCTAAATGATTGGAAAATAAAAACATTAAAAAATAATCACGGAACTAGACTAACGTGTGGTAAACACGATTTAAATATCCGCGGTCTCATAACCTTCTATAGTTGGTTAATATGTAGCTAATATAAATGGTCCACAGTATGGCAGCTAGTGATGGGACTCGAGTGTGAAAATACTCGAGTGACTCGAGTCAGAATCCGATTCGAGTGACTCGAGTCATATGGCTGTTCAATTCGAGTAAAGTTGTTACTCGAGTCGAGTTATTGCTACTCGAATCAAGTTTTAACTCGAGTCGAATTGCAATTCGAGGAAAGTTGTTTCTCGAGTCGAGTTATTGCTACTCGAATCAGTGAGTTAATATGATTTAAGTTTTAAATCGAGTTGAGTTTGACTAGAGTCTAGAGTCAGGGCAGAGTCGAAATCAAACTCGAGGCGAACTATAGAGTAAGTAGTTGGAGATGATTCAGTGGTTTGCTAAACGGTAAGTTTTTAAAGTGTATTTAGGTTTTTTCTTCTGGTAATCTTTAGCATTTAAAACACTATCATCTAATTCCAACATAAGTGAAAAATCGAAAGGATAAACATAAATCATAATAATTGAAATACAAAATAATAAATGGACCCAGGTCAAATACTATTTTTCCGGCAAATCAACACATTTCAAATACAAAATTAAATAATTAATTAACATTGTATATAAAATGACATTTAAGGAAAACCAACATAATTTTTTTTATATTAAATTAACATAAAATTAAACTCTTGTTTAGCACAAAATATTAAATAAATACAGTATTTAATATTTAATACACACCGACTACGGTTTTTTATTTATTTTGAACTAATTGAATCGAAAAACAAATCTTTATGAACATGAATGCCAGTTTGATTGCTGCAGTTGTGTGAGTCTTGATTTTAAAGAATTCTAAGTTCTAATTTCTAATTTTCTAATACGTCGTAATAACGTCGTATGTAACAATTATAGGTTTGTACGTAGAGGCGATTTGTGATAGTTTTCTGACTATAGAGATGCGAATATTACGAGAGCTCTGCAATAACAAACGTTCTGATTGAACAAGCGCATCTCTACAACAATGTGCGCATGCTTCTGATAGTTTCAAACGGTTGGAAACTACTCTACGAACAAACCTTTTAATTAATAATTATACAATCTGACCTACAAACATGAAACAACAAACCTGGAGGGGAATTCCCGATCCTGATGACCCGATGATATAGTAATTGATTAGTGATTTCATTCATGGTTACATGTTTTCATCTTTATTACTTTTACAAGATTAGTGCCTTCAGTGCCTTCATGTAAATAATAATTCATATTTATATTATATAAACAAATCACACTGGCACTAAAGAATATTTAAAAAATATTAATAAAACCATAAACAATTAAATTAAAGAAACTTGACTCGAGTCAAAAAGCGACTCGAGTCTAAAGGCGACTCGAGTCAAAAAGCGACTCGATTCAAAAATTGACTCGATTCAAAAATCTACTCGAGTCAAAAAGCGACTCGAGTCAAAAAGCGACTCGAGTCAAAAAGCGACTCGAGTCAAAAGTCGAGTCGATTTTTTTGAGTTTTACTCGACCTAACTTTTGACTCGAGTTTTATAACAATGAAACCGAGTTTCAACTCGACTCGAGTTTCAACTCGAGTAAATTCGAAACCTACCGAGTTATTCGAGTGAAAAAAGTCACTCGAGTCCCATCACTAATGGCAGCTTACATGTAGGAGACATTTTATCAGTATTGAATCAGAAATCCAGATTATATTAAGAAATTCGTGCTAGGGGCTCAAGATATGAAATTGTACGGGCTGGGTCAAAAGGAAGACACCCGGTTGGCGGCGTATACTTATAAATGAAATTATACATGCCGTTTTAAGAGTTGAGGTCCGGTACTTTGTAATGAGTTTCTACTTATTAAGCCGATTTTCACAAACTTGACAAGCAAGTTAAGGTTTTAAATTTAAAATTGAATTAAACATAAAATTTAAAAAGGCATTTGTTAACGAGAGTTAACGATATCATTCTGAGTTACAGAATAGATGTTTTAATGGGAAATATAATTGTTCGCACTATTTTTATCCTTTGTGAGTTTGTTAAAAACAAAAGACTTTTTTTCTAAGAAAATACATGATTTTTTCTAAACTCTCATTTTGCATGGTATAGGCGTTGGAAATTGGCCTCCGTTTGTAATTAGAAAACCTGCGAAGTTGGTATGCATGTAAAATGCAGTTTTTTTTTGTGTTTGCGGAATTTGGCTGTTTGTCTTTTATCGTTTGGGATAACATTAAACATTGTAAATTTGGTAAACATAAAGTTTGTATAATATAACTGTTATTTTCCTAGAAATTCAGATATCTAATGGGAATCAGTTCATATTTATTGTATAGTTTCAAACTGGAGTCATTTTTTTGGCTCACCCGGTATATGGAAGAGAAATAACGTATTGTCATACTAATAAGAAAATAATGTTGATTTTTTTGTTAAATGTTAGCCTCTGACATTCTGTATTTAATTTTAGACGAGGATAGAAAGTTTCATCCAAAAGTCCGAAAGGCGGCTTTTTACTTAATTTTCATAGGTAAGTAATTTTTTTGTATTTATTTATGTACAGCTGCAGACAATGAAAAATTAGATCTCTTATCACAGATTTTTGCTAAAATTTAGTTGTGTATTGGGATTATTAATATTAATAGGCTACATAATATTGATACCTCAAGATTGACAAGCTTTTAACAATTCGCCTTTACACTACATAAGAAGAGGTGTCCCATTTTTTATTGACCGCAACTGTACTTTAGGACTTTCAATTGAATAAATAAATCTAGTTGCTAAGCGACTAAATGTTTCTTCTCACCTTCTTTTGTTATTAAGCTACTGTCATAAATTATTTAATACAATTGATAAATAAACCTGTGCGCTAAAAGGATCAGTTAGAGGTTGCTTTTTTCGATCCAAAAAATGTCTAGCATCTAAAAAAAATAATAATGTGAAAGACGAAACTTAAATGTCAAATATTGTTGATAATTAAGAGTTGACATTTCGGAATACTCTCTGATTCCATTCTCAAAACTGGAACAAAATTTCTTTGATAAAAAGAAATTGTCCTTTGTAGCAACAGCATATTTTTGATGTTAGATATGAATGACCGACCATTCTATAAAATGACATGGAAGTAAATAGTGAATTAAAAGTAATAATTCCAGTTTATCATTTTAGGCAAGTTTTCTGTTGGATTGATCGCTGGTACGGTCTTACAATGGAGGACATTCGGGCAATAGAAGATAAAACAAAAGAAGAATTAGAAGCCCTACGTCAGAAAGGCGAGGTCCGGGGCATGAGGGCGGATTCTGATTAAAAAGCCAATAGAAAAACAATTAGCTAATTTTAATTTAAAACAACTTTAAATACACCAAAATTTTATGGGGAGCTGTCTTAAATAACAACTAAAACTGGTGGTGTAAATCGGAAAGACTTTATTGGGTCAGAAAGTCTTTTTCTTGTGCGACGCCACCGTCTAAAACTCAGTATTTTTAAGTATAAATGGTTTTTAATTTATTTTAATTATTTACTATGCATTTATGAGTCCTATTATATTTAAAAGATACAATAATTTTATATTTAATGTAGTTACCGCTTTTTTTTTTTTTTTTTTTTATAAAAAGGTGTTTTTCGAGGCAGTTCTGAGCGGCCTGTTGTTATCGAAACAAAAAAGTTTATAATTAAGTGTTCTAAGTGAAAAATAAAGTTAGAGAAAAATAATGAAAAACTTTGTTTACATTTTTTTCATTATGTAACGAATCAAAATTTTATAATATTATTTCAATAAAAAGTTTATTTTATACTATTATTATGTTTTTATTTTGATGTGACTAAAACATTTTTCATTATTTTTTCTTCGGTATATAACCCATTCCTCTTAGTTTTCTTAAGAAATATGAATTGTAAAGATTAATTTTTGTTAACATCGTTTATATTCATAGATGCTAAAGTAGATTCGAAAATAAGATTTATTTTGAGGAAAACAAAAATTATGCTCAAATTGTGGTGAAGTTTATGCAGTTGAATTTTAGACTCCAGATCTTATTGTAAATTATTAGTTTATAGAATTTAAATGTATAGAAACAATTTTAAAAACGTGTCTTATTGAATGAGTAATTTATATTGTTTTTTGATTTTTGTGTATGGCATGTTGGTACGGGGTACATTTACAACTATTGCATTTAAATAAGACAAAGATGTATACAGTATGTGTATTGAATTATTTGACATGGGTCTTTTAAATGCAATGTTAATGTAAACCAGAGGCAGACCAGCCGTCACTCGTTCGCGTTAGCATTAGCAGAGAAGATAATTCATTTTCCATCTTGTTAATCTAATACTATAATACACATGCCGTATATAGAAACATTGTTTTTTTTTTTCAGTTACCATTTGACATCTGTTCTTTTATTCTAATCAGTCAGATATATGTTTCTTTATTCTAATTTTGATTAGATATGTGTTTCGCCCAACTTTTCATCACCTCTTGTATTTATCCTTTTCTTAGTATATTCTATGTTACTGACTGAATACGGGCCTCTGACATACATAACAAGCGGGTGCTCTCATTTACAGTGTCGTATTTAAATGGCTGGAATTTAACCAATTTCTGTGTTCAGCCAAATAGTGATGGGTAGCAGACATTTTCTTGAGAATTTCCCCAAACTCCAATTCCTGGGAAAACGAGAAATTTGTTAAAAATGATAAATCTGGCAATATTAAATGAATTTTGAGTAAACATTACTGACAGCACTGTAACTCTCTTTGTATTTTAAACACATTCACTGGCGGTTCTTCTATAGGGTTATTTGGTCAATGACCTCCACATACAAATAAAAAATTAGAGCTATTCATTTTCTGAAGTTTAAAAATATATAATATATATAATTTTAATATTCTTAAAAAATATATTAAAGTTTCTAGTTCATCCTATGCACAATACTATTCAAATATCTAGATCGCAGGATTTCGTATCCCCTCCGGGCACCAAACCTCTACATTCATATTCATTACATTATTCATTTATAGAATTTAAAAATCTTGGGTCAGTCCACAACTTGTCCTCAAAGCTAGCTACGGACCGAATTTACAACGAATTAAAGTGAAATAGACTTATGCGCGAATCGTCAGAAAACAAAAGAGACAAAACACTGGGGGGGGGAATGTCCCTGACACATTTTACAGAAACTGTAACGCACGAAGTAGAGCAGTCTTAATGCTGACTAGGTACGCGTTGGTCGGTAAATTCTGTCGCGTTGTTTTTAATGTTTTCATTTGTGAACATTTCATTAGTAAATCTCTACGTGTAAAACAGTGTTTTTGGTGTTTACTGTTAAATATGAGTGTTGTACAAAATATATTAAAACAAAGATGAACATAAGTTGGGTTATGAAGACCGAGTGAAATTCAAAGGTGGTGGCCGTTCAAAACCTAATATGACGATAAAGCAAACATCTCTTGATAAGAAAAAAGAAGTTAATAGGTATTTTCGAAATTCAATGTACGATTTATCCTAGTGGATTTGTGGATGCGAGGTAAAAAATGCATTTTTTTGTTTCCCATGCCTGTTATTTGGTGATGATCCTGATCCTATATGGTCCAAAATAGGTGTAACTGACTTGAAACATATAAAAATAAAAGTACAGAAACATTCGCTCGCATCAAGTCATATGAATAACTGTTGTAGTCTAGCAACACTTGGTACATTTGATATTAGAATGCAGTTAGACAGTGCCTATAGAAAAAGTTTAAAAGCGTACAACGAAAACGTTTCTAAATCAATCTGACTTCATTGCAGTTCAAGTGGATGAAACCACAGATAGTTCCAATAAAGTACAAGTAGTTTTTGTGTTTAGATACGTTTTAGACGGTGTTGTATGTGAGAGATTTTGGAAATTTATTCAGCCTCAAGGAACGACAGTGCAGCATTTGACAGATGTAATTTTAAAAGAGTTAGAATGTCTGAAAATTAATGAAAGTCCTGAAAAATTGATAGCACAAAGTTACGATGGAGCATCAGTAATGAGTGGTGCTTTTGGAGGTGTACAAGCCAAAATTAAAAAAGTTATCCTTCAGCAAATTTTCATTGTTACGCTTGATAAATTTAATTTTACAAAAAGCATCAAGTCAGGATAAAAGCATAAAATTCTTTTTTTGCTAATTTACATAGCTTTTCTTCATTCTTTGGAAAATCGCCAAAAAGGACAGCCGTGTTAGATAATGTTGTTAAGGTGAGATTACCTAAAGCGGCTCCAATACGATGGAATTTTAATACCAAGTGCATAGAGACTGTTTATATCTATCGAACAGAATTATTAGATTGTTTAGAAACAATCATTGATAATGAATCAGAAAACAACACTCTAAACCAAGCTATTGGTTTAAAAAACTACTTACAAAATGAACATTTTCTTTACTGATTAAATTTTTTCATTTAGTTATGCCTCATTCTCATTCAATCGATTACAAAAATGGAATATCGATGTCATAACAGTAAATAAGTGTATTGGCGTTTTTAATAGTAAAATTGAAGACATCAGAAATAAAATTTTGAATAACTATTTGGAGGATACATCCATGCAGTCTGCCCAGAGATGTAAAACGGAAGAATCAAAAAGGAGAATTTCATTAGAAGTTTGTGATATAATTACATCTGAGATCAAAAACAGGTTTGGCTTCAGTAATTATTTAGCAGTGTCTCAGTTATTTCACGCAGATCGATTTAAAGATTATAAAAAAAGCTTTCCTCAAGATATGTTTAAATTAGTTAAAACGGAGTATCCAGTCATAAATCATTTGAAACTGAAAACTGAATTAGGAGTATTATATAGCCGAGAAGATTTTTCCAATAGTGGAGGTGCAGTTGCTTTGTTACAGCTTTTTATTAACAATAATTTGTGCAATACTTTTTCTGAAAGTGTCAAACTGTTAAAAATCCTGTGTACTCTCCCTATGACTACCGTCGAAAGTGAACGCTGTTTTTCCTCCTTAAAAAGAATAAAGACATTTTTAAGAAATACCATAGGTCAGGAAATGTTATCCTCTATGCATACCATAGAAAGGGCATTAATAAAGAAGATAAAAGACTAATGAAAAAGTAATTGACCACTTTGCATGTCAAAAAGACCGGAGGATCGACTTGGAATTTAAATCTTTTTAAAAGGTAGGTAATACAGTAAACTTTTCTAATTGACCTCCCTATCTCTTGACCCACGAACCGCCACTGAAACACATGCAATGAACAAATTGTCCCCTCAGTCTCTCCGATTCACTGAAGTTAGTGGGTGCTTTATTATTTCTTGTGCTTTGTTTAAGGAAATTATTTCTCTCCTGAATGTCTAAGAAAAAAATCTTAATTCATTTCATGGGGAATTTTTGGGTAATTTTGTCGGAAATATTCCTAGAAATTTCCTCAATGCCTTCTTCTCAGGAATTTACCCATCACTACAGCCAAATTCAGTTAGGTGAGTAATACTAGGCTGTCGAATTGCCATATTTCAGCATTTTACTATACTGGTACGTCTATTCATTTGTTTTTTCTTTAATTTGACATGTCGCAACTCTCAGACTGATAATGTAGCTGATGTCTTCTGTCAGTTTCGGCTATTTACTGACATTTACGAGATCGAGGTCCGAAATTAATAATAGAGGCGCCCTACTAGAGCTCATCATGACAACAGAAATCACAGAATCTTGTAATGCCTTTTTGCATCATTGGACTAGTCTAGTAAACTAGATTTAACTGACATCACCATTTATTCACTGTCAGTTTCATGCAAACGACCTTTATGATATCGCCTATGCTATACTTATTTTAATTTTGTTTTGCTAAACAAACTAGCTGATTTGATTTATATATATTGTCAGATAAAATTCTGTTACTATATCTTGATTATCGAGAATAGTACGGTTAGCAGTTTAACCCTAAGTACACATTGCATTGTAGTTTATTATTAATATATTAATAATTATCAGGTGCCGGAAATATTTCCCATTCTTCAGAACCGGCAGTTATAAAAAATTATATAAATAAACACACTACAAAAATTCTTGTGGTGTATTTATTTATATATCTGTAATATATGCAACCGCCAGCCGTATAATCAGTTTTGAGGCAGAACGGTGCAGGAAACCGGGATAATACGTATATAAATTATAATGAGCGTGGCACTTTCTCCCCAGTTAACTTAGCAACATGAAGGCGTGCCGTTATGGTTCTCACAAAAAAACGCTCTTGGCAATGGCGCAGTCACTATCGTTTGCATAAAGTACAAAAAATGATTGAAAATTTCGATGGCCTTACAACAGATGGGTTACATATTCTGTGTACTCCATGCAACGTTATGTATTTCATACATGCTGTGATTGTAAAATACATTTAAATTTGGTTATCCATCGACAGAATATCGCCGGTATAGTTACAAACGAGGATTTTTTTATGATTTGTGTGTCATGTTCTGTGCATGCAGTCTGTCTTGAAACGTAGTCGTCAGTGCTGTGTTTAGAGGTTTCTTTGCAAAATACATACCTAGTTTTATCTAGTAGCTGCTTAAAGCATATCTACCAAGTGTTATAAAAATGTTGTGAGGAATATTATAGAGGATGTATGAAATAAATTTTTGTGGGTGACAGTGGATGAAATATCAGACTTTTGGTGTAATAGGGTTGTTAATGTTATACTAAGAATTTTAACACTTCAAAAAGAGTTGTCTCCGATATTAAGAGTCAGTAAACGAGTAATAGTGACGTGCAATATCTAGTATAACCGTTCAAAATAATAATTTAACGGCCACAAATGCAGAATGAATATTGTGACTATGTATACTAATGTGATGGCAGACCAGTCATTCTGAATAATGCATTGTATCAAGTGATATGTATTTAATTTTTCGTTTTATACTTTTGATTTTATTTGTTTATGTATGTCCTGTCAACTATGAGGTAGTAGTAACTAACAGTCCAGGTCTGTGATTTAATTTCCTTTCCCTGAAAATTATTATCTTGAATTTAAGCACAGTGCACTTGTTATATTACACATTAGTAATTAAAATTGATGCAATTCTTCCATTTGTTTCCTGAATATAACTAATTTTAATTTATACTTTTGTCATGTTCTGGTTAATTTATATAATTTATCTGATAGAGATTTGGAGTCGAAAATAATATATTGATATTACTAGCTAACATTTACTTTAGCAAACATATCAGTTGATAATTTTTGACAGTAATTTTGCACATTTCTGATTTACAAACAGAAGGGGAGCCATTTTGTCAAAGTTGTATAATTCCTCTTAAATATTGTATAAATGTTAGAGGTTAGTTGTTAAATTATCGTTAGATTTTGGGAACACGCAGACAATATAAGTAATATTGTAAGAAAGTTTAAATGTCTAGTCATAAATTAGTACTTTTTGAGGTCACTGGAAGTTACTTAAACATTTCTTTATTACAAATGGAGCTAACGGTGACTTTATTTGCCAAAATGGTTCCTAGACATTAGGTTTATCAGGATACAGTAACTAAAGTACTTGGTGGTGTAATAAATAGTTTTTGCCTTTGTACAATTTTGGTTTAGAGTACATTAAATAGCTCGGGACAAGATTTGATGTATGCTATTAATCATGAACAAGTTTACAAACAATTTAGGTAGAGGTGAACTGAACCACACACGGATGATATATGTTTTCGTTAAAGTCATTATCACAGGACAGAATCTACCTGTCCAAAAGTTTTGCTATCGTAGGTTGCAGGTACCTCTACCTACTCCAATTTTTGTTTAAATAGCAGCGTATCTGATATTTATATTAGCAATGGCATGCGGAACGGTTTTTCCATGTGAACCGAACCAGGTGATTTAATCGGTTATCAATGTCCAGTTTCATCGTAAAAGTAAACATTTCTATCATAATAGCCGTATTTCAAATTTGACGCCAATTTTAATAATAGCTAATGACTAACAACATATTTAATAGTAACTTATTTTTGTTATATCTTTTATTTAGATTACTTAATATAATTTCTAATATTTTTGTTACCTTTGCTTGTATATTGTATATATTGTATTTTTAGGAAAGTGCAGGGTATTTTAATTTACATAAACATAACCTCATTATCGTTTGTTAAATAACTGTTTTTCACCCTGCACTTTATTTTCTCACTTAAACACAGCATAGAACTTATTTTTCATCAATTCGTGATTTACGTTTAATATTGTAACAGTGGTTGATAAATTAAAAAAAAATTATAAAGGGAATTTTTTCTGTGTAAAGTTAAAATATAATAGTAGGTTATGTTTAAAAATGCATTCTCTAGTTCAAAAACGTATGTATGTAACAATGTAAAAATGAAATTGTACACAAAATGTTAATAAAACAGGTAGAAATGTTGCAGGACATTTTATTTGATATATTTTCTTTTCCGTACATCTTTAACCAATTATTTAACTTCGGCCTATTTCCGCTACCAAAGCCAATCAGCGAATCTAGGAGATAAGCTAGTCAGTGCTTACGTGAACACTGCCACCCCTAACTTAGAAATTTTGCCACACATTCACTTTGTCAGGTAGGGATATTTAATATGCTCATATCACAGATAGGCAGAATACATCCCTCTCGAAAGATGGGGACGTGCCACTATCACCATCCAGAACGATTTGCAGTAACAACTGCATATATATATATATTAAGACAACCCCCAAACCCAGTGTTGAACGGGCGAATGTTACACAGGGTCGAGGTCGGAATTTGAACCCGCGAATTGGCAGACAGTAAAACCAGCTTCAATCGTCACTGCTCTAATCTACTGTATTACTGAAACTAAGCCGGTATACAGTGCTGGCCAGGCAAATATTACAAAGTTGGTTATATGATAAAGACAGAATTTACGTTGATACCATGATGTGTACAAAAGGCGGACTGCATAGTACTACCAATCTGATCGTAAAGTGGATGTGGGGTATAGACCGTTTTCCACTTTTTAGTTGGCTGTCATTTTTGTTAACTAATGTGTACGTAGTATTTAGGATTTTGTAACAAATTTGCATATTTCGACTCGTAGTTCAATATATGGTCTTATGAGAAATAAAATTGATATTTTAAATAAACAAAAAAAAATCATAAGTATATAGAAATAATGAATAAAGAATTAATTCGTTTTAGCAAAGGCTCAGATTTCTTCAAAAAATTGTCAGGAAATATGATCATTGACTAGTGATTACACACTTTGAATGAAATAGTTGTAATACTAAAGATTTTCATAATGCAAGCCAACAGCGGATTTAAGTTATACAGAGAAAAAATGGCCCAAATAAACTTTAACACTTTTTTATTACTAGTAGGAATTTTTTTTTTTTTTTTGAGTAATAGTAAACATTAAAAAGTAGTACCAATATGTCTATATAATTGCTGCAAATAAATCGGGCATTAGTGGCTGCTATCCAATAATGTTAGGTACAAAAACACAGTATTTTTTATTAGTTTACTTATTTCGCAGAAAAAAAAATGTAGTAATCACAAGTATATACAATTATATCACTAATAACATGAATATTAGACACAAATGTTTAGTTCATTATTCATTAATATTTTGTTGATTAAACAGTTTCTTCGTTTGCCAGTAATATCTATTTTGATCACACATTGTATATTTGTCCCAAATATACATCAGAAACCTTTTTTTATTAACTGCTAATAGATTTGGTCCTTGTCCCATATTTAGCTAAATTTTTTATTAAGGAGTCATAAATATATATTTACCAGCAATAAACATTTTTCTCTGTGTAGATTGCGACCTAGGCCTATTCCGATGTAATGGTATACTTATATATAGATGTGCATAAATTGTTTCAATCATGCGAATCTTTGGAAAAGGTCTCAAATCGCGTAAAACCGCAAAATTTTCATCCGAGATTGGAAAAAAACAAAATTAATAAGTTTTTTTGGGTCGCCCTACAATGGTATGATTAAACATGGTGAATTAATATATATTTTTTATTACTTAGTAACAGACCAATGTTACGTTTATATTTTTAATGAATAATATAAAAACAATTTAGTTTTACAAATAAATAATATGCCATGCTTAACAGTAATTTGGTTTTTTAAACTTCTTGTTTGATATTTTAGATTTTAGTGATTACATACTTCTAATCTTTGAATCATAAAAGCGAGAGAACGAGCTCTAAAATTTGTTCGATCGGTGAACGAAAAACCCAATCGATTTTAAATTTTGGTTGCCTTTAAAATTTTGTTGCTCCTCAAATTTTGTCGCTTTAGGCCCAGGCCCTGCGGACCTAAGCCTAAATCCGTTCCTGATGCAAGCGACAGTAATTTATAGGACTTTAACTAAATTGACCATATCAATAACTGAAAAATTTTGGGATTCTTTCGTGTAGAAAAATTGTCCGCCTACTGCAAGATCGCTAGTTTATTTAAGGGTTAAAGGGTCAGTTGTACGAATGTATTAGCCAAAGTTTAGTTGAACGTTAAACCTGATTTAAAATCTATTGGGCATTTAAGTCTTCATATCTCTCCCTGGTGGCTAAATCACACTTTGGCAAAACGAGTAATTCTCTTTGTTTACATTCGTTTGTTCACATTTGTATGGTTTGTTGTGGTTTTAATATCGTCTTTTTATTTCGGCAACGTCTATCCACGATATATGCCGAAAGAAAGAATGATAAATACGAATTGTTGTGTGTACAATTGTTACTCATGGAGAAATGTGGATACGACAATTCAGTTTCACTACTTTCCCAAGAAGGACGAGTGTTTGTTTATATTACAGATAGTTGTGGTATCGTGGAGAGAATAGATGGAAGAAAAGTATGGCAGGAAACAATTGATGAAAAAAACTTCGGCAAAGCGTGTCCCCAAAGGACTATAATACAAAAGGTATATAAAATTAGTGACATTTTTAGGTTAGGTACTTCCACAAATTAGCAAAAAATAGTGCAAAGTAGGTTAAACTTGTTGCAATTTACTTAGCAACTTTCGATTAATATAATAATATATATTTTCCTACCTAAGAAAGAACCCACAAAAGCATATAAAACAAGTGTAAACAAACCAAGAATCAGCCGATACATTTGCTTTGTGATCCCCCTTTATACATATACTTATTAACTATAAGTATATGCCCTTATACCACAGGTAGTCTGTGCCTTATACACACTATTATTCTAACCTCAATGTACACAATGAAGGGTACCGTTTTTAGGCTCACCAGTTGGCGCCACTGGTGAGTAAGGTCGCTGTCAAAAGTTATTATTAGGCGCGGAACAAATGTATAGGGTATTATTATAATTATTTTGTACACCAGTAAATAAACAAACTTGTTAATTGTGCCTCAGTGTTGTGCAGTTCCATTTTGTTCGGAAACAAAAAGTGGATATATGCTTCCGAGAGACAAAATTCGCCTAAAACTGGTTGGTAGCGATTCGCAGGGATAACTTTACTCCTTCGAAACATTCGTGTGTTTTAATCCTGACGATAATGCGTTACCAAAGGAGTCTACTACGGTAAATCGTAAGTAATAATCATGCACATTCCTTGTTTTCATCATGCTCATGCTTATATAACCTAACTTTAGTGACATAAGACAGCTTTGATAGGTACAATAATTTCCCTACTGAGCGAATAAATTACTACTTCCCCTTCTGCCATCATTTGTGAAATGTTTTTCAGCTAATTTTTATAAAAATTATTAAAAACGCGTTAAAAAGCTATAATAAACATTAACGTCCAGTGACATGGCCCTTACCCTACACTAGCACCTCTCGTGGTGAATTCAAGCGCGGTAGCCCTCATTGGAAGTAAACGTGAAATTAACAATTCTCAACCAAAAAGACGAGGCAAAACAACGCCGTTTTCTACAATTAATTCAAATAAAATTAACATTTAGATATGACCTTCAATTATAAATAAGACACATAACCGTGCACACAAAGATAAAATTGTTTTATCTTTATGTTTAAAATTAGGTTTTGGTGTTATACCAACTTTGATATTTTGTTCTAAAAAGTATTTTCTCGTGTTCTGTGATATTTCCAATAATTTCATTTTCGAAGTTAGGTGTGAGTGCTGTTGTCAATTTAAACACTGCTGCTTGTGCTGTTTCAAAAAACATTAAAAACATGAATGTATAGCAGTGTATACGTTAGTTTATTCTTATTGTGATAGAGTGGCTAATCTGGAGCGCGTTCGAAATTGTCCTAGTACTTTTATATGTATAAGTTTATATATAGGTATAACGTCACGTGACCTTTTTATTTACTCTGTTTTATGAACGCAAAAGGTAAAGTTTAGTACCTAGTTAGTTCCTTTTTTTTACTGCTTCTGATTTTAATGTGGTTAACAGGCATTTCTAAATATTTTTTACATGTTGACGTTTTTTGAATTGTTAATTATTGTTTAAATATTGTTCTGATTACATGTTTTTGTGGTAAAACTTTGAAAAGGCCTTTTTCTGTAGCTAAATTATCTATTTGTCCCTATTTTTATCAATCTAACTAATGATCTTTGAGTAAAATCATAATCTTATTTGCGTTATTCCATACGCTTTCAAACAACACTTGGTTCCCAAGCACGAATTTCTTAATATAATCAGAAATTCTTGTTCCCAAGTTACGATTGGTGCTATAAGGCGTTTACGAAAATTCACTCAGCGATTTGCAAATATTTTCTCGGGACAAATTTTCGTAAATCCCTATAATATGTGTGTTGTTTCTAACTGAGATATCAGTAAATCTAAATTGTTTTACGGTTACACTGCATAAATAAAAGCATAATTTCATTTGATGTAGCCACACCGTAACCGAAAACTACTTAGTTCACGGCCTGGTATCCATATTTCTGGTAGAGTGGCTGTTACCAAACAGATTTCTATTAATTATTACCTCTCTACTTTTGTAAAAAAAAAACCGATCACAGCGAAGTATATTCTCATATGAAATAAATGTTCTGCAAAAATAGATAAATAGTAATTATTATTTTACTGGTTTAAAAATTTTATTCTTAAATTTATCTGTTCGGTAACTTTACCACGAGGTGGATTTATCGTCCCTAATTGAAATCCAAGAAAGAACGCACCTAATAACCATGAATTTTGAATCAGGTTCAGTTAAAGTTTGGTTCACAGAACAACTATGGTAGTGTTTGGCTTTTACCACGTTTGTACAGAGTTATAAGATGTTATTTCCGTAACGGCCTATTCGAGTTTTGCTGGTTGCAGTTTAACGACAAAATTCTACTTTCAAAGTATAAAATTTTAAATTAATGAACGACTCATTACCATTTTCTTATTTAAAAATGTGTGCATCCTTCTGTGAGGCTAAAGCCTAAAAACTGTGATGTGATATTAACATTAAAATTATAATTATTATCTCTAATTTCTTAGCATATCGGATTCATTTTCTGTCCATAGCTGACTTAATAATAAAACAGTCATTTCTTTCTTATATGCTGTCTACTTAGATAATAGAAAATATAGTTCGTAAAAATCGAAATTCGAAAATTGGTCACAAAATTACATAGATCCAATTTCCGTAATTGCCTGTTTGCGGTTCATTTGTTTTCCCAATTGGAAATTTGTGTTGTGGGTTGCTGCGTTTGGTGGTGTGTTTCGGATTTTCAACAGTTTTATAGTTTTAATAGTAAGTACATTTTATAAATAATAAAAATTTTAATTAATATTAACAATCCATTACGACTTATAGGAGCTATTCGAATTATACGTCGTTCACGTGGGCATTAACAAAATGAAAATGTATTCTGTAGACAACAGGTGACTCAGGTGAGTTGAATGATCATTTCAAGAACTTTTAAATAAGCGAATTAATTGTTTAGTCTATAATCTTGGTAGTTGGGCAGTAAATGATTTAATTAATCCAATTCCAGATTGTAGATATAATTGCAAAAGTAAAAGTAGGTATATTTTCTGTTAATATTTTATACTGAAAACAATCGGCGAATCACTTTCAGTAAGTATAGTAAGCTAGAATAGTTTATTATAGCAAATAGCAAAAACAATTGCTAATCGTTAGTACCGTACAAGCTTTGAAATTTTATTAGACGCCAATTATAAGTTTGCTAGTGTTTCTTTAACACTTATTTTTAATATATTGGTGCTTGCATAAGTGTTAGCATTCATAACGAAAACGCGAGTTGCAAAAACAACGGTTTGATTATTTCCAGTGTAATGAAAAAGCCAAGGGGTAGGACACCTATTTATAAATACAAATGTATTTATGGTATTTAATTGTATTTATTTGTATTTAACTGTAATAATGACCTATTTAGGTATTTATGAGTGTATTTATATGTATTTATTTTTAATTAATAGGTACATTATAAATACCTACACAAAACTAGGACAAATTTAGAAAACCCGCGAGGACGCCACAAAAAAGAGAATATATCCTCGGAAACCCGGACGTCTGGTCACCCTACCCTGTACATATATCAGTTACTTTAAAAATAAATGTTGAAAGTATTCAAAATGAGAATTTAAATATTTAGAAACATAGTATTTCATTTAAAAAATATGAACTTCGGTTATGCCCTGTATATCTAGTCAAAAAGTATTTAAAAATATGATAACAGATTCGTAATCTATGAGAAAAGTAAAACCCCTCCTTGAAAACATTACAGTAATAACAATGAACAAAAGAAGGGGTGGTATAGAGCTGTAGAGTATACCCAAAATCGATGTATCGTGTTTTCTAATCGGGAAAGAAGGCATTTAACTAAAAAAACTATGCATGTATTTGTTAGACATTAACCTAAGGAACAATTGAAGTTAATAACCGAGATAATAACTATAATCAACCAACACTCGACGTCTCGACACTATAATGAAAATATTTTTTCCAGCTAATATCCTGTTTTGAGTATGTTACTGGAAAGTTTATTTTTTCTGATTCAAATATATCAATATTATTATTATTCTATTTTGAAACATTTACAAAAATATATAAAAAAAGTTAATTAAAATTTAACTCTAAATTTAATATAAGCAAAATATACGTATAAGTAATATTAAATCACGGAAAACTGAAGATCTCGCTGAAAACTGACAATTGTAGCTTATGTTAATGGTTAACAGATATATAAATTGTTGTTAATTGCCGTCTTTGATTAAAACTTCTGAAGCTGTGGGACACCTTGTACAGTAGTACAGTAGCCCAAGCAAAACATAATGCACAAGAGATAATACCGAGATCTCAGAAATAATGTACAAAATATTGCATTATTAATTTGCGCCACTGTACATAACATTTTGATACCTTATTGAAAACAAAGAAAAAGAAGAACAAGAAAACGTAATTTTAAAAAAGACTATCTTCAACCCACAAATTTCACCTTAACGCATTTGTATATATTAGCAATTTTTTAAGGGGTTTAAATTTATATTTCAATATACTTAGTAAGTATGGTCACCGCGCACTTAGACAATCAACTGTAAAACACCTAGTAAAATATTAAATTGTTTGCAATTATGAAATACAAGTCCAAATTTCATCTGCTGTTTAATAAAATTATATTTGTTTTAATTACTAATCTTACATAACTGAAAAGGGGGATGAGGTATGGACATCCGTTTAATTTCCGATATTCGATCAGTGAAGTTAAGCAGCACTGATCGAGTCCGGCAATTGGATGGATGAACGATAGCTCATCTAACAGTCGGTAGGCTGTCAACAGACAATCCCGGGAAGGCCGCTAGCCTGATGCAGGCGGAGAGGCAAGCCCGGGTGGAGGGTCGAAGAGACCTACCCAGGAGGTTTGCCACTCTGCTAGCGGTGCAGGCGGGCAGGCCCAGGCGGTGGGTTAGTTGACAGTCGAGGATCGTGGTTCGGAGTCCACGCTAAACTGTAGGTCCCTAGGTAAAAAGGGCCCATTGTGGCCTACTTGCCTAGTAAAATAAGTAGCTACTACTACTACTACTACATAACTGAAAAACTGAAAATATCCAACACTAAAAAAATCTTTTACAGGTAAACAAAAGAGAGCTTCTATCTTAAAGTAATAATTTCCAGTTTTGTTTGTAATATATACATCTAATAATAATAAACATTGTCAGCTTACCTTCATTTTATAACAGGTCACTGAAAAATAAATAAACAACACCACTAAAACGCGACTGTTACCTATAATTGACGGCAGTATAATAAAATGCATACGTGAACATGTCTTCACAGAATTTATTAAATGTTTATGTTGGTATTTAAATCTATTTAAATGTATTTAAATCTATTTAAATGTATTTAAATCTATTTAAATGTATTTAAAACTATTTAAATGTATTTAAAACTATTTAAATGTATTTATTAAATACTTTTCCGAGATTTGTACACCTATTTAAGAAGTGTCCTACCCCTCGGAAAAAGTGATATGATTTGCAGTGAGATCATCGGTTGAAAGGTAAGAAGATACACCTATATGTTACCTATATAGGTAATATGTAACGATAAAAAAATGAAGTGGCAACTCATTAGGATTTTTGTTTAGATGAAAACTATAATAATTAATATAGTAAACGCTTGTCGCGTCATTCTCTCGATTTAGGAAGTTATAATAAAATTATTGCAATTTTTGGCAAATCTCGACGAATTACGACAAAAAAAAACATTCCGCCTGTGTATCGCCATAGTAGCCACAGTTTTTGAGACAAAGCTTTCGAATTTGGTCTCACACGTTCGATCAAGGAAAAGGATGAGTTCATTGACGAGTAAATTAGGTTTACTGGACTCTACTGGATTCCAAATTTTTTATTATCAACCAACTATAAAAAAAAAATTGTTTTTGAAATATAATTAGATCTATTAGGGATGAACCACCCCATCAAAAAATGTACATTGATTTCCATTTTCCGAAATGCTTTTGAGAAATATTCGTAGATACCAGATAGCGATTAGTGTGAGATCGGTCATCTGTGTATTTTTTCGCTGCACAGTTTAAACATATTTTCGACTATACAGGGTGCTTCATTTTTACGGTACATTCTTCAACTTTAGTTCAAATGGAATAGGTATATTTTTACTTTCTTATTCCTAATATAAGGAAGTATAGTAATCGTGATTTTTTTCAACCTCGAGATTTTGATTGATTTATACGTTTTGAACCCTCCTGAATCCAATCTGACTATTTCCCGAATAATGTCTGTCGGTGCGGGTGCGTGTGTGTGTATCCGCGATAACTCAAAAAATACTAATGGGAGACTTCGCAAATTTGGCAGTTGAGATTGTCAGCAATATTTTAGGTAATACATTACATTTGGTGAATGTGGTACCACCAGAAGAGACACAATGACTGAAATAAGAAAAAGGTATAATTTCGGAAAAAAAACATTTTTATTGCATTTCTGGACGAATCTCGACGAATTATAATGAAGAAACATAACTTTATGGAAAAAAATCTGTGCATGTCCAGCATCGCGATAGAAGACACAGTTTTTGAGATAAAGCTTTCAAATTTGGTACACATGTTCTAAAGATCAAAGACAATGACAAATTCGATGATGAGCAAAATTGCCCAGCTGAAAGAGGGTCCACGGGACCCAAACTTTTTTATATTTGTATATTCTTGATGAAAGACTATAAATCATGTATATTTTCCATTTACTTAAATAACGCTGATGTAAATTTAAATTTTTTATTCATTTGACCACATAAAATGAGGTTAGCATAAATTTAACAGTTTGACATTTGAAATGTCTAGTTTAGTTACAAAAATGTCAGTGTCAATAAGAAATTACTAAAATATATGACATGAATTCAGAGCTGTCACAATTACCCATTAAAAGTAATTGAAGTACCAATTACCAATTATCAATCAAAGTAGTAAATATTTTCATTACCAATTACTCCTTATTTTCATAGTACTTCAAGTATCAATTACTCGTCGAAAATATATTTTTTTTCAAGTAAAGGAATTCAATTACTTTACCTTATACTTGAATTACTCTATTTAATTGAATTACTATGAATGTAATTGAATTACCAAAAATAATTGAAATATCGACTGAAAATAAAAGAAATTCAAATACCTAACAAAAAAAGAGGTACAATGTACATGTATTTTTAAATAATTATTAGGTCATTCAAACACGTATGTAGGTAATATTCTACCAAGCTATTTTACATATATAGGTACTATATTTAAAATAAAATTTTCAAGTCTAAAAGAAATTATTGTGTTGACAAGAAATGGTCTACACACAGACATACATACAGACATTTTTTATTCGATATTTGAGTTCAACGTGAAACGCATTTCTGTGCAAAAATTTTGTTTCTACAATCATTATTAAAAAATTTTGTCAGTGTAACTAATATTAATAGATATTTGATTAAATTAAATAGGTAAAATAATAGATATTGCCAATATCGGAGATATATGTATAACATATATTAATATTTAAAAAATATTAAAAAAAAAATTTATTATTTAACCTTGCCAGGCAACTTTTAAGAATTAAAAACACAAGGACACAAATAATTAAAAACATGGTTTTCTTGCAATCACAGCTACTGTATACTGTGTAGTACACTGGATAACTGAAAGAAAACGAAAATACTGTCAAAACGACAAGCTCAGACAAGTTATTAAAGCCGAGCGCGTTGCGATTTTCTCGGAATATTTTTCGATACAATTTCAATTATTTTAAAGTAATTAAAGTATCTGAAAGGGAATTGAATTACCCAAAAGGAATTGAATTATTTGTTCAGTACTTCAATTACCAAAAACAATAAAACAATTACCAACTACAATTACTTTTACAAAAGTAATTCAAATACCAATTATTTTAAGGCGTCTAAAAAAGTAATTGAATTAAAGTAATTTAATTACTTAAAAATAATTAAATTACTATTTCAATTCTTTTAATTGAAGTACCTGACA
>JANEYF010001944.1:0-86528 GCA_029963845.1 Rhamnusium bicolor | reverse complement strand
AAAAAGCAAGTTCAGTAAAAAGTACGAATCTATGTCAGTGGCGTATTGCGAAATACTGCTAGTCGTAAGTTTTCTTGACGTGGATTTTCTCATTAAAACTTTTTAATACGTTCATGTTGTTCACGTTATGCTACTTTTAAAACACTTACATTTATCGTTGAAACAGATATTCCACAGTATATTTTAATATACATCTGACCAACTACACATAATTTCACAATTGTTAAGAGTAGCTACATTTAAATCGTCACTATACCCGCAAGTGTCCAATGTATTTACACAGAATGGCAAATTCGCATACAGATATCCTGAAAGATTTTCCATATGCGTATCTACAGCCAATGATTTAATCAATGGTCAAAATTAACTTTAAATATTTACAGATAAAGTATACTTGAAAATAAAATTATGTAACATATATTTTCTTATCAGTTTTTAATAAACTCTTAGCTTTCATCCAACGAACTGAAAATTCTATATAACAGATGCATGTATACAGTGATCATAGTGTTCAACAAGACACCAGTCAACAATTTTATCCAATAGATAGAATAAAAAACTTTGCTAATAATAAGGCCCTAGTATTGATATCGTAATAAGACACGCTGGTCCTAAATGATGTATAACTTTGATTATCCCAAGCCTACTCTGACTATCAATTTTAAGTATATTTGATTTTATCCTCGTACGAATTGAGCGACACTGAAATATTTCTTGTTTATTTTTAAACACAAATTGAATCATACCAATTTGTAAAAATAGATTGGCAAATTGAAATAAATGGCCAAATAAAGGAAACCAAGAGCCGATAAGAGCACAAAGCGTCCATATACATTCGGGATAAATAATCTACCTCACTTTGTTTCAGTTAAAAGCTTCTTTTTTACTTCTTTAGCCTGTTTGTGCATAGGCAGTTTTGCGTAAACTTAATGTTTTGGTGATTACGTTTGCTTGTAAATTTAAGATAAATATATATAATGATTTTAAAGCGGCTTTGTGAAATGCAGTCGTAAAATTATTGTGAGAACTAGAAACACCCTATAAAATCATAAGCAGGAACAAATTTTACATGTCCGTTAATTGTTTAAACTGGTTTATTCTCGCGAAATGTCTGTAAGAATATTGTAGGCTTCTAATTCACAGGCACACAAAAAAAAAGTTGTTTGTACATTTGACGCCACCTACCTCCCCCCGACATGTATTTCGACCCGCTGAATCCAAATTTGAAGTCAGTTTGGACCGGTATACCCTCAAATATCGAGTAAATTGAAAAACCGTAAAAAATAGCGAAAATTGGGTGTCCCGGTAATAAAAAAATTTTTGTGGATCTAAACCAAGCCTAATTTTTATGTATTTCGATCCGCTGAATACGAATCTAAAGTATATTTAGACCATAAGCCGTTTTAAATGTAAGTAAATTGTAAAAAACCCTCGAAAATTGCTAAAAATGGCAAAAATTGTGATTATGTTGATGAAAAAAATTTTGTAGACCCGGATCGGATTGGATTTTTATGTAATTTGATCTGCTGAATCCGAATCTGAAATATATTTGGCCCATTAATACCTCAAAATCTCAAAAAATCGCAAAAAAACCGATAAAATAGCAAAAAATTGCAGTTGAAAAATTGAAAAAAATCTATACACGATTGAATACGTTTCTTGTATTTTTTTATGCATAAAATACAAGTTTAGAATCTGAAAATGTGAAAAATTGTAAAATCTATAAAAAATGACATATAAACAGAATGAAAATTCTTTTCATCAACATAATCACAATTTATTGCCATTTTTAGCAATTTTCGAGGGTTTTTTACAATTTACTTAGAATTTAAAACGGCTTATGGGCTAAATATACTTTAGATTCGTATTCAGCGGATCGAAATACATAAAAATTAGGCTTGGTTTAGATCCACAACATTTTTCTTATTACCAAAACACCAATTTTCGCTATTTTTTACGGTTTTTCAATTTACTCGATATTTGAGGGTGTATGGTCCAAACTGACTTCAAATTCGGATTCAGCGGGTCGAAATACATGTCGGGAGGTAGGTGGCGTCAAATGTACAAACAACTTTTTTTTTTTGTGCCGGTGTTACCAGTGAAATTTTAGGTAAAGAAAAATGTTACACAATTTAATCCTGAAGTGAACATTTCCTAAAATGAAAAGTTAATGCACAGTATGAAACATTTCGTTGTTTTGTATAAACAGGCAAAAAATAATAATTTAGAATATTAATAAGAAAAAAATAATTTATTATTGTTATTATCTTGTTTATCTACAAATCTAACAAATTGTTCTTTTCAGGCTGTTTTTTTTTAATCATATGCTCACGTTTGGTATTCTGAAATATTGAGGTTGTGATCATTCTTCCGGAAGGATTCAATTTGATATAGTCGTACAACAATGCCAAAATTTCGGATATCCAATTAATTGTTACTTGATATATGCCATGACAAGTAGTTTGGTTCATTTAACACCAAACTTATTCGGGTTAATAATTCGCAAATTAGGAAATCAATATTGTCAGTATGTATGTACATATATACAGAATTTAGGAAGAGGTTAATTAATATAACGGACCATAACTCTCCCGATTAGGTCATTTCAAATATAATTTTTCTTCATAATTACAATTCATATTTCAAAAATTTAAAAGTTCAGTAATACGAAAATTCAGCAATTCAAAAACTCAAATGTAAAAATTTCAAAACAAAATAAATGTGTATTAAATAAAATCAATACAGATCAGTAGCTCTCAATGCATTTGTAACCGAAGAAGTGCTTCACATCAAATTAAGGTATATTCTGGAAAAGTACGTTATGATAATTAAAGAATGCAGGATAGTTGATAAAATAATTCAATCAAGCAGTGTTCTTACATTCAAATGATCAACAATATTGCGTATTGTGAGTGTGTTCATTAACTGTATATTGTTTTAAATAATTCTTTGTTGTTGCTGTATTCCTCAGATGTTAAATACATCTCGTGTCATCTATTAAGATTCACAAATGTGAATGTAATGTTAAGTATGATATGAAACAAGTTATTTATAATGGTATCAGAGTGCAAAATATAACTAATAATTAATCAAGATATATTTATTGGGGTTCAAAATAAAACAAAGAAGGTTTAGTGCCATATTCCCCAAAAAGAAACAATTATGCAGCTGCGGACACGTGTTTCGGAGTTATTGCTCCTCATCAGCGTATCGTAGCTAAGGAATTGGATCTACGATGGGATAGATCAGGAACAACAATTAAAATAAGGCTGGAAAGTACAGTACACAGTACTCAATTAGTGTTTTATTTTGAACCCCAATAAATATATCTTGATTTATTTTTATGTGCCAGGTGGAAATGAGCAGTACACATAGAGCTCTGTGTGTTGACTGTGCTCATCGAGGCCCCAAATGTGGCACATGGGAACATGAAGACACTAATTGAGTACTGTGTACTGTACTTTCCAGCCTTATTTTAGTTGTTGTTCCTGATCTATCCCATCGTAGATCCAATTCCTTAGCTACGCTACGCTGATGAGGGGCAATAACTCCGAAACACGTGTCCGTAGCTGCATAATTGTTTCTTTTTGGTGAATATGGCACTAAACCTTCTTTGTTCTAATAATTAATGTACAAAGAGTATTGAAATACATGAAAAAAATACATATAAATTTCATATTTACGTATCTCATATCGATGAATGCCTAAATATTGGTATATATTATTGTTTTGAAAAAAATCATGTAGAAGAAGTCGCTTTGTTGAAATGAAAGAAATAAATCGCCAAAGTTCAATACATCTGAGGTGTAGTGTAACCACCGTGTCTATCTATACGTGGTTAATGACTGATTTTCTACAACCGACTCCATAGGTAACCAAAAATGATATACTCCAGTTATATCGTATAATTACTTGTTACCCAACCTCAATTACAATGGCATAATTAAATGGAATGAAATAAGATGTTCTGCTTTAATTCAGCTTGATGTACTTTAGGAGAAATAACGGTCGTAGATTATAGAAAGAAAATAATTTATACAGTTTGCTGAATAATGTAACAAGAACGTGATAATCTCTTGCAGGTGGTGCGATGTAAAGATTCATATGAAATGGCTGTATGGTTGTTGACCAAAATCCATTAGAAATGTTACGAATTCAATTTCTCCATGGTATTAATTCAGGGTATTTTGAGAGATCAACGATACATTGACTTGACTGTGGAACTAATGCTATTACTTTTTCTGTTGGTAACTCCATTTTTCAAAAAGGTAATACATGACCTTATTATGCTTTAAGTACATTGAAACAATTACAATATGGAAACATATAAACACGCCTTGAATGGACTACCTGATCTCCAGACTTCTTTCCAATTTCAACAGATCACTTACTCGCGAATAAAGAAACTAGCATCTGTTAGGTATCTAACAACAACTTATATCCAAATTTACACCTCAATTCGACCCCAATATTTACTGCATGTTCTCTTATTTCTTCACATGGTTGCTGGATAAATTAATCATTGATTTGTTAAGGATAGCTACTTATTTTGGGAGTGTTTTACTAACAATCCTTAACAACTATTAGTTTTTTTAAAGGCAATAAGCAATTTCTCGAATTTCTACAATTGTTATTCATTTTAAGGAATTTTATAGGTTCAAGTTTCTGTTGATATTCTAGCAATAGCTGAGCTTTGTTATTATAAGTAGATTTTAAATGTTACAATAGTTGAAAATTAAATAGTTGTCTAAACGAAAAGCTTTACCAGTTTTGTTTGAGCTCTATAGCCATAACAATTTATACTCAAAAGTTTTTATTTACTCATCAACTAATGCCTACTTATTTAGGGTGAATAAATAGTTCTCAGCGAAACGATGATTATTGAGCAAGCTGGATTTTGCTTCATGAAATTCTGGTTGGGAGTCATAAACTTAATCTTACACACGCTTGTTTGAAATGTAATGTAACATAAATAAATCTAGGGGAATTAAAAGTTTCGTTCGCAAGCCAGACGTGTAAATACGGATTTATTTTCAAAATCTCAAAGTTTGAAATGCTTTAAATAACTCGGGTCACTAATGAACGGCTAAAAGTACAGATTAGCATGAATGTTTGCTGTTACTTTACTTTTCACTTACTAAAGAAGAAATTAATTTAAATAATTTAATTAAATAATACAATTTACTACGGATATGATGTGATGATAAAAAGCATATTTCCACTAAAATTAACAAATTTTTGACACCAAACATAATAATTATTATAAATGTTGTATTTTCAACACGGCCTAAAATTTTGTCGTGTATTTCTGAGCAAAATAAACACTCTTAACTAAAAATCACACACAAATACAATCAGAGATTAGTGTAACAAATTTTAAACATGTAATTATGTACACCACATGTTTTTTACTAGTAGTAACTTTTTTAACTAATGGTTATAGTATTATATTAAGAATCTGTAAATGAATTTTGGTTAACTGCCACCGGAAAGCTGATTGCCAATATATTGGGAGAAAAATGGAAACTGCATGAAATCTCTTGTAAGGTGCGTGGTATATCTGCATACTTAAGTCATTTGCAATGAATTTATTGCATGCAAGATCTGCTGCAATTTGGATATACCTTTCTAATTTTGTAAAATTTTGTAAAGATAATTTAATTTAACTTCCTGCATTTAACGCAATTGTTCTAATTAACATATTTCAAGATTTCCTGTAATTGTGAATTAGTAAGATGTACTGGATGAGCGTTAAAATTTCTCTACATTTGAGGCGATTCTTAATTCATTTAAAAATTTATTTTCCTAGAATATTGCACTAGATGTTTGAAATGTGATAGTGTTTTCAAATAATATTGTGTACTGTGATTTGAAAATATTTTTTGATCAAATATCACTATTTGTTCAGATTTTCTGTTAGAAACATTTTATAGTGTCACAAAATAAATCGTCTCATCCTTTCATTTAAGAAACAAAGAAAATACGTATCATTAACTGGAGATCTTGACAATAAATTTGTATATTCCAGCTCACACATTATCGAATCTTAACCGTGTTATAAAACAAATAATTACATTAGTCAATATACTCACTTTAGAGGAAAGAACAAAATGATACATTTCCAAACGGTAGAAAGTTACTAGCAAGAAAGAACTGATATATTACGTAATTGAACAGGTCCTTTTACATAATTAATAATAGACAATTAATTGGTATGATTAATAAATAGGGTCAGGATACTACGCCAGAGCCCAGGACCGGTAGCTACTACTACCTCATAAGGTTGACAGAAGGACATATGTAGACAAATAAAAGCAAAAGTATAAAATGAATAATAATATAAATACCGCTTGATACAATGTATTATTCAGAATAACTGAAGTTCGCCATCGCATGACTAATATTCGTTCTACATTTGTGGCTGTTAAATTTGTGCGACTTGGTCTGTACATACCGGGTGTAACAGGATCATGGTATACCCCCTTTTCTCTTTCAGTTTTGAAGATAATGGATTGAAATTTGGGATATCTTATATACATAATAAGCAGCATTTTTTTTGACAAACAAGTGATTTTTTTTTCATTTCCGGTTTCGCTGGAAGTGACACTAATTTTCGATTTTTAAATGTAACACCCTATATATTATTCCATTTTTGAATTCTGCATAATTTTCTGAATCTACTTATACCAAATAACTGACATTTCAAACGTCAATATTTTTTATAATATAATTTTTAGTTTTTCATTTAAGTGAATAATGACGGTTCCGATTTATTCTAAATGACCCGTGTAATTCTAGAAAAATCGAAATCCCGTCAAAAATACTAAATTACGTGATTTATGAGCAAACAAAGTTCATCAAAATAGTTTTTGGGGCCAAATCAATTTTTTCAAATGGAACCATATTGGTACCGTGGTATCATTTATGAATAAGGAATTTATTCATATATCGTATTAAAATGTGCGATAAATACAAAACAAAATTACAGCTAAAAGAAAATAAAAAAATACAATTACCTTGTTATATATAAGGTGGCTTTGGAATACAAAAAAATGAACACAAAATATTACAACAGTTGTTCAAAATGCTGTCCATTTATGTCAATGCACTTCTGAACTCGCATAGCTGTTTCTCGAAGAACGTTCACCAATTGCTGGGCCATTATGCTATTAATTGCGCGTCTTACTCGTAGCTCCAGGTCTTCACGGGTAGTAACGGCGGTTGCGTAGACAATATTTTTTAAAATGACCCCAAATAAAGAAATCAGGTGATCTTGGAGGCCAGCTCACAGGACCATTCGTCGAAATTACGTTTTCTCCGAATCTCCGTTGAAGGTAATCATTTATTATCCTTGAATTATGGGGAGGAGTGCCATCTTGTTGGAAATACATTCCCCGTCGTAAATGGAAAAGGTAACTCAGCTAAACTGTCCTCAGTTTCATTTTGCAGAAATCCCAAGTAACTGGCATCAGTCAGATGTCCTTCAAATATTATTGGACCAATGATTCTACTACCGATTATTCCAAGCCAAACATTGAAACCGAACCGCACTTGAAAGTTTCCCTCCCATAATAAATTTTAATTTTCTTGTGACCAATATTTTGTATTTTGTCGGTTAAATAATCCTAAATTTGTAAACCTAGACATGTTCGAAAATAAAATCATTCCCAAAATATCATTGTTTGGCTACACGTTATTCTGCAAAATCCTACGTTCTTATTCATTTTCGTACAAGTGCTGGTGCAATTGATATTTAAAAGATTTGTAGTGATATTTGTGCAAAATTCGACTGTTTGGTGACTAATTTCTAATTCAAACCCAATTTGCCTTAAAGAAACAGTCTTATCAACTTCTACTCGAGCCAAAACATTAATTTCCGTTTCTTCGTCAAGAATGAAATTTTTTTCGGGATCATTGTTGGGCTCACTTCGAAATTGATTTTCAATACGATTAAAATAATTTCTCGCTGGACATTGTCTATCAGGATATCGTTCGGCATAAAGGTCTCTAGCCGCAACGGCATTTTTTCTACATTCCTCATAAATAATTAACATGTCTACTTTTTCACCTTTTGTATAAATTTGCGGCATTTTGAACACAATTAACAAGCACTTTAAACAATTTTTAAAGGCACAATAAAAAAACCGGTAAACCAAGAAATGTTTGACAAGCTAAATATTTCATTGTTTTCAAAGCCACCTTAGTTAATTACTTTTTAACATTTGATTAAAACAAAATTGTATTTTCTTATTTACTTTTAGCTGTAATTTTGTTTGTATTTATCGCACATTTTAATACGACATATGAATAAATTCCTCATTAATAATACTAATAAATGGTATCACGGTACCAATATGGTTCCATTTGAAAAAATTGAGTTTTTCCCCAAAAACCATTTTGATGAACTTTGTTTTCTCATAAATCACGTAATTTAGTATTTTTGACGGGATTTCGATTTTTCTAGCATTACACGGGTCATTTAGAATAAATCGGAACCGTCATGGCACACTTAAATGGAAAACTAAAAATTATATTATTGAAAATATTGACGTTTGATATATCCCTTTTTTGGGATCGTTGGATTTAAAAAATTATGCAAAATTCAAAAATTCAATAATATACAGAGTGTTCCATTCAAAAATCGAAAGTTAGTGTCACTTCCGGCGAAATCGGAAGTGAACAAAAAAAATCACTTGTATGTCAAAAAGTGCCGCTTATTATGTATCCCAAATTTCAATCAATTATCTTCAAAACTAAAGGAGAAAAGGGGGTAAGGAAAATGAACGTTCCATATCTATCGATGTTTCGTCCTTTTAATTAGTATAAGTTTAGCAGTAATAAAATTTTAGTCCTCTTCAGTTCAAATTACATTATGCATAACTTCACAAAATTAGTGAGATTAGTATCCCTACCGATACACGCCAAGGACACCCAAAAAGATCCGAAGCAACGAGGTCGGGGTTGTACTTTGAATGATCGCGGCACGTGCCCATCGCAGAAGTAAAGTGCAATTCTTTTAAATAAATTATTGTGTAATAATTAATACCAGTTTATAATTATTAGTGGTTATTGAGGAAAGATAACGTCCTATCGATACCCTATTGAAGCCAGTTTCATCGAGGATCAAAAGGTAGGCTCCTTCTCTCACTATCGCAAAAAGCCAAATGTATAAGTTACTTAATTAGTTATAATTATCATACATTTTATGGTCCCTCGAACCGGATACTCGCTATTGAAAATTTTGATTTTTACTTGAATTTATACGATCACGGTGATGCTGATGTCGCTGTTGGTGCTGTTCTCGCTGTTGTTAATAGTCTCTGTCTCTGTGTTGAAATTCGATTTCGCTTTGGATACTGTTGCTGCTGCTGACCACCGTCATAGTTATTATGGGTAGAAAATTGGGAATATTCAAAAAATGATTAATCACTGGGATACAGGCCATCTTGACTCGTGGTCGGAATCTTATTAAATCTACTATTGTTGTTGTTGTAGTACATCATTGGGCTGGGGGCTATAACTCCATTAAAATGCTGTCGTCCACATTGAACATTGTTAAAAACAGATCATTTAATTAGTAAACTGTGAACTAAATTCAACCGAGGTTAATGGTGCAAATTTTAAATGGTTCACATGGACAGGCACTGACAAACCGCGCAGATAATTTTCATGCATTTTATACATTGTTTTGTATCCTAAGTTCCTGTGTAAAACATTTTTTTAGTTTATCGTTTATATTCCGACTTTTCCTATCTGATAGAGAAAGCCATTTGAACATTCAAAATTCTTAGTATAACATTAACAAACTTATTACACCGAAGTTCTCTTATTTCATCCACAGTCACCCACAAAAAATTTATTTCGTACATCCTCTATAGTCCAAACCATTTTTATATATAGTTGGTAGATATTTTTTCCGCAATGTATGGCTACTAATTAAAGAAAAACTACGTGCACAGAATATGACACACAAACCATAAAAAAAATTATCTTTTGTAACTCTACCGGCAATATTTTGTGGATAGACGGCTGAATTTAAATGTCTCTCACAATCACAGTGTGTATCAAACACGTAACGTCGTTTGCATGGAGTACACAAAATTATGTAAACCATCTCTGTTGTTTTAAAAATATGACATTTTATTTGTTTCGTCTTTATGCATTTCTAGAAAAAATAATAAAATAATTATTATCCTTTCAAATCTAACATAATAATTAAATACCAATAGTTTTTTTTATCTTTTATACTGTCATTCTTATCTGATTGCTCTGGTATAAAAGTTTTAGGTAGATAATAAATCAAACACTTCCAATGCATGATGGATTTCAAAGAAATTCCTGTTGTTGTCACCACCATGCACGCACCGGCATACTTTCAGGCTGCTAAGATTACTAAACATTGTTACTAAACTAGGTACACCTCCGTCACAAGCGGACAAACTACCAAGCTTCATAACTGTGTACTGGAAATTTGCATATACCCGCACAGTAGTGCAACTCTCTACATCTATCCTGGTTCCACTGGCTGTATATGTTACAAATATATGAATAAACACACCAGATGAATTTTTATGTGGCATATTTATTAATATCTATATTTTTTTATAAGCGCTGGCTCTGAATGGAGTACAAATCTAGACCCTGTTAATCATTTAAGATACTTGTTTACGTAAAATTTTTGAAATTGTTCATAAGTTTGAATTCCTTACACATTTTCAACCACTGTAAAACATTCAGTTTATTTAATAGTTCAGTTTCAAGAAATTTCAAAAGATAAATTCCCAAAGATAAATACATATACATATTTAATAAGTTAGGATAACGTTTTTATCTAAGTTTGTACATTAAATTTACTACCTGCTACCATTTCTAAGAATTCGATAAATTTTGCTGTATTTCACCCACACTGTAAAAAATGTGTTATATTCAAATATTACCATATTGCACATGAATAATTTCTGTTTAATCCAGTTTCTCACAAAATTGGTTGTAGGCATATTCCTGGAATGGGTTGTAGGCATATTATAGCAAAGTGGCTGCGAAAAAAATCATATATGAATTTTTTTGTGTTAATAAATATTTTAGTAAACTTTCCGGGAAAAACGCTATGGAAAAGGGCCAGTTTTAATTCAATTATTAATGAATTAGACTAAAACACGAGAGATGTGTTAATCGAATTGAAACAATCAAAATACTGGTGGCGCACTTTATAATATTACATAGTACCTCGAAGTTTTTAATGTAAAGAGTTTAGATATCTAAAAGCTTGTTAATTCAAAACAATAAAAAGTAAATGGAGATGTAAAACCCTGCGATTTAATTTTGTTCTTCAAATTAATTTTAACATTTTAAATCTTACTTCATTTTCGACATTTGTTTTTAATGATCAAATTGGCATGCTAAAATTAAATTATCTTTTGCCAAGCAAATATTTTAAATATAATGAAAGACATACATATACATATATATATATATATATATATATATATATATATATATATATATATATATATATATATATATATATATATATATATATATATATATATATATATATATATATACATATATATATATATATATATATATATATATATATATATATATATATATATATATATATATATATATATATATATATATATATATATATATATATATATATATATATATATATATATATATGCACATCATACTCCTAATTTGAAATATATGAAAATAAAACGGTTTGAAATTTCGTCAAACTAGATCATTTACTATTAAAATTTTGAATTTAATCTGGTTTAGTTGCATTTCATTTAAAAAGATCACAAGCTGGAGTATATAGTTGGGCGGGTTTGATAGGTGATGTGATGAGTTAATTTAAGCTTAATAGGCGTCACTACTGGAATTTGAAGATACGCCAACACATCCTAGGGGTCATAAAGAAAAGTACAAAACTAATAATACAAATTTGAGATAATGTTTTACATTACGGAACGTCCGATTTTCGTAATTTTTTCTTAGCGTACCCACTTTTGCCTGCTAAACAACAATTTCGAGTAAGAAATCTCCGCTATGCTATACTTTTCAAAATATTGGGGCGCAACGTGTCAAATGTCACAGTTTCTCCTTGCCTATTGCAGTATTTACTTATTCATAAGTTATATTTTGTTTAATTAATATTAACGGATTCTTTCAATACTTTACACACTTTAAAAATATTTGTCTGCTATATGCATTGGAAAATGTGTTTGAATCACTTCTATATTAGTTTGTTCCACTCTTAAAATTAGTTGTGCCAAGCTATTAGTAATATCTACATTATTATAATAATCAATATACGAAAATTTCCAATAGGGCTGTTAAAGTTAAAGTCACTTAAGCTCCTGGATCTATTAATCAGAGAGTCATGAAAATTTTGTAAGTATTAGTGGGGTAGCGTAAAGCTGAAAATAAATTACTCTTGAGGTCTTTAAAGTTTAAGATATATATGAGGCTAAACGTTTTCGCAAAAAGTTTCTCTATAAGACATAAGTAATATAGATTAATTAAGTCATTTACTATCTCGTGTTTGGTTATTTTTAGACACCGGACAATTTCCGTGCGTGCAGGGCCGGCACGACACATGGGATAAGACAATATCATTTTTACGGAACAATTAAAATCCATACGTCGGGTGTCTTAACATTTCATGAAATCTCTTATACTGTGTTCAATGCATTAGTATAGAGTACAAGGCATTGGCCAGAGAAGTTACGTAAATCATATTGGGATACGTGGATCGTAAACGCCTGGTAGCTTTACACATACACTGTGTCCCAGGATAGATGTAAAAAGAGGCGTAATCGATAACAAATTGTCGAATTTTGGAATGGCACTTGGGGATTCAGTTCCGTTTGATGTAAAACTAAGATAAAACAGAAATGAATTGATCAGTGTTATGCAGGGTTTTTTTATAAGTCAATTGATAAAACTCATCGCCAATGAACTACCTTAGTTTTCAAGACATGAAAACATTCCATTAAAAATAGTTGAATTTAATAAGGAGACACAAATTGTGTTTCCATATTAAATGCCAGAAACATAAACTTACTTTGTTGGAACTGCAGCTTTTAGTACAGAATATTAATATTAGTGTATGGATGTTTCAAGTTTCATTCTGTGTTTTTTTGTAGCAGATGTTTCCTAGATGTTGTACGTACAGTCTCTCGTCTTCCTTTGTTTCTTTTATAATGTTCGAAAACGGTCCTTTCTCCCTCCTTAGAGAGAGCGGCACGGTAGCGTACCGCGCGCCCGCGGTCCCAGTTTAACACACACAGGGTCAGTGACCAGTGCTGTTAACCCTACAGATTTTTCGGTAGATCTATTGATTTTCAATGAATTCTACTGATCTACCAATCCACATACAAGTCCTACCGAAATGCATACAGAAACTAGAAATCTAACCACTGATCTATTTGGAAAATATATTTCACATCAATTTGAATCTACTTTACGGTTTACGGTGACCTGTATCCGCAATTATGCATACATATATAATTGTATTTGAGTCGCCCTCTGTCGAGAAGGAGAAAAAAAAGTAATAATATAATCGCGAAACTAGAACATTTGTGGAATAGGCCTACTGGAGATACCATAACAATGAAAATGCCCAATTTACTCTACCTCATGGTGTTGTAGAAATGAGTTTACTTTGAGTTTACAAAATTATCATAATTATGTAATAAATAGCCAGAAAGAATGAAAATATGTATATACAAAAAAATGTGAGGAATTTTGCCTTTAACATTTTTATCGTTGGATTAATTTTTGCGGAGTTATTTAAAAAAAAAAACAATTTCTTGCACCTGTCATTCAAGATAGCGGCTCGCGCCTTCTCTCCCAGGTCGAAAACTTGGATTTTTCATGAGGGTCGCGACCCAAATAACATATGTCAAAATCGTTTCTACCCTACCTTTTGTAGGGCACAAATCTCTACTGACTGGATTACAAATTGCATTGTAAATAACTTTTCTTAATGGTATTTTTTCATATATTGAAAAATGAAGGTAATTTATTAGTGACTATTTTTATAAATTGCCTTATATGTATATCACCAATTCAACTCATCTTTGATATGTCATAGTTTTTCACCTAGCAGGAATAATTTCCGAAGTGTCATTCCAAAATTCGAAAATTTTTTACTTGTTACAGTTATCCTGGGATATGTCATAGTTTTTCACCAATCAGGAATAATTTCCGAAGTGTCATTCCAAAATTCGAAAATTTTTTGTCCATTACACACTTGTTACAGTTATCCTAGGATACAGTGTATATGTCGCTGCGGTTGTTGCAAGCAGTAAAACTATTCCACTTTTAACAGCAATATTACACAAAGCATTTAAATATTACACAACGCATTTACCATAATTTCCTCAACTGGTCGCGCATTGGTTTGAAACACCCGTTAACTACATATTAACAATGGAGATGTACTTTGAATGGCACTTAAAATACGCATAATAATATTAGTAATTCACATGTACTAATTTTTCGCATCCACCGATAATCGACATAGTTGTTACTATTTATTTTTATGCTCGCGCTAGCTACATATCTCCGCAATGCGACGTTTGTAGACAAACTGAATTGAATAGGGAATACGGCCTAGGTCTCGCTGCGCACGCATAGTTATTCTATTTTCCTATGGAAAAGATAAACCAATCGGGAATCCGATCCCGGGATTTACGGAGATTTATGGAAATTGTCGGGAGACTACTTATTTTGGTGTTATGAGTGAACCGCCCGAGTCTAATTACTCTAAAACTAGAAAAATATGTTTTAATCCAGCAAATGTTTTGAACAACTTTAGAAGCTACAATTTTATATATCATAGACAGAATTGACATCGACAATATGACACATGGCGTCACGACGCCACATCATAATTTTTTTGACATTTGGTTAGTACGTTAAATTTTAAACAATTTCATATAATACACTTATGTAAAATCTAATTAATGATTTCTGATATATTTGTCAAATAAATACCATTTCGAATAACCAGAACAGTTTTTTTTGTTCTTCAAATATGTATATCTCTCATGAAAACGTCCTGTATTTTCCATTCATCACTAAATGCACGCTGCAGAAAATCCTGCTTACGTATACATTATGTATGAAAGTGTTCGATTTCGGCTCACCGTCCTATATTTTTAAATCACGTCATCAATATTCAAGTAAATACAGATCTACAAATTCATCACAAAATATTGCAGTTGGGCTTGGTCAAAATAAAAGGTATTTATGTATCGTGTTCAACACCATCCGAATGTAGCACACGAATACTTCGCAAATAAGATAAGAAATATTTCCGCGTTTTAGATGTGATTTCAGTAAAAAGAAATGATTTACTGCATTACAAATATTCTGAAACTTGTTTTTTTATTTGTGAATTGAGAAATGATAAATATCGACATACACAAAATTTATTTAAAAAAATTCAGGTTGAGGAAAATAAAATTGGCATAAAAGTAACCAATTAATAGAGCATTTACAAGTAAATGTTCATATACCTATAGGACGTATCGATAAACAAAAACACACGAAGTTTTAGGTCATTTTGAGACATAAGATAAATCACATAATTAATAATTATTCTTCCTAATAAGATTAGAATGCTGTAAACAAAATTACGTTTTGTTTATTGTGCAGTAATATACCGGGTGTGACAGGATCATGGTGCATCCCCTTTTCTCCTTTAGTTTTGAAGATAATTGACTGAAATTTGGGATATCCTATATACATAATAAGCGGTACTTTCTGACATACAAGTGATTTTTTTTCACATCCGGTTTCGCCGGAAGAAACATTAACTTTCGATTTTTAAATAGAACACCCTGTATATCATCACATTTTTTAATTTTGCATAATTTTATGAATCCAGCGATACCAAATGAGTGACATTTCAAATGTCAATATTTTTTATATTATAATTTTTAGTTTTCCATTTGTGTGCCATGACGGTTCCGATTTATTCTAACTGACCCATGTAATTCTAGAAAAATCTAAATCCCATCAAAAATACTAAATTTCGTGATTTATGAGCATATAAAGTTCATCAAAATGGTTTTTGTGGAAAAACTCAAGTTTTTCAAATGGAACCATATTGGTATCCGTAGCACCATTTATTAGTACTATCAATAAGGAATTTATTCATATGTCGTATTAAAATGTGCGATAAATACAAACAAAATTACAGCTAAAAGAAAATAAGAAAATACAATTTTGTTCTAATTACTTAAATGTTAAGAAGTAAACTTTGAAAACAATGAAATATTTAGCTTGTCAAAGAATTGTTTGTTTACCGGTGACTTTACTGTGTCTTTAAAAATTGTTTAAAATTCTTGTTAATTGTGTTTCAAAATGCCGCAAATTTATACAAAAGATGAAAAAAATGGACATGTTAATTATTTATTGTGAATGTAAAAAAAATGCCTTTGCGGCTAGACACCTTTATGTCGAACGATATCCTGATAGACAATGTCCAGTGAGAAATTATTTTAATCGTCTTGAAAATCAATTTCGAAATGAGCTCAACAATGATCCTGAAAAAAATTTCATTCTTGACGAAGGAACGGAAATTAATGTTTTGGCTCGAATAGAAGTTGATAAGACTGTTTCTTTAAGGCAAATTGGGTTTGAATTGGAAATTAGTCACCAAACAGTAAGTCGAATTTTGCACAAATTCCACTATAAATATTTTAAATATCAATTGCACCAGCACTTGTACGAAAATGATTATGAACGTAGGATGGAATATTGCAATTGGATTTTGCAGAATAATGTGTAGCCAAACAATGATTTTTTGGGAATGATTTTATTTTCGGACATGTCTAGGTTTACAAATTTGGGTTTATTTAATCGACAAAATACAAAATATTGGTCACAAGAAAATCAAAAATTATTTCAAGTGGGTAACTTACAAGTGTGGTTTGGTTTCAATGTTTGGCTTGGAATAATCGGTCGTAGAATCATGGGTCCAATAATATTTGATGGACCCCTGACTGGTGCCAGATACTTGGGATTTCTGCAAAGTGAAATTGAGGATAGTTCAGATGAATTACCTTTCCATTTACGACAGAGAAAGTATTTCCAATAAGATGGCACTCCTTCCCATTATTCAAAGATAGTAATTGATTACCTTCTACGGAGATTCGAAGAAAACGTAATTTCGACGAATGGTCCTACGAAGTGGCCTCCAAGGTCACCTGATTTAACACCCCTTAATTTCATTGTTTGGGGTCATTTAAAAAACATTGTCTACGCAGCCGATGTTACAACGCGTGAAGACCTGGAGCTACGAGTAAGACGCGCAATTAATAGCATAACGACCCAGCAATTGGCGAACGTTCTTCGAGAAACAGCTATGCGAGTTCAGAAGTGCATTGACGTTAATAGACAGCATTTTGAACTGTTGTAGTGTTTTGTATTAATTTTTTGTATTCCAAAGCCACCTTATGTATAACAAGGTAATTAGAACAAAATTATATTTTCCTATTTTCTTTTAGCCGTAATTTTGTTTGTATTTATCGCAAATTTTTATACGACATATGAATAAATTCCTTATTAATAGTACTAATAAATGGTACCACGGTACCAATATGGTTCCATTTGAAAAAATTGAGTTTGGCCCCAAAAAACATTTTGATGAAATTTAGTTGCTCATAAATCAGGTAATTTAGTATTTTTGACGGGATTTCGATTTTTCTAGTATTACACGGGTCATTTAGAATAAGTCGGAACCATCATGGCACGCTTAAATGGAAACCTAAAAATTATATTATAAAAAATATTGATGTTTGAAATGTCACTTATTTGGTATCGTTGAATTCAGAAAATTATGCAGAATTCAAAAAATGCAATAATATACAGGATGTTCCATTTAAAAATCAAAAGTTAGTGTCACTTCCGGCGAAACCGGGAGTGAAAAAAAATCACTTATACGTCAAAAAAATGCTACTTATTATGTATATAAGATACCAAATTTTAATCAATTACGTGTAAAACTAAAGGAGAAAAGAGGGTGTACCATGATCCTGTTACACCTGGCATATGACTATTTTTCATAACAGAATAAATTTATTACAACCACTGTAGGTAACAATGAAAACCCAACAGTTTTAAATTTTGTATGGACATTACACAACACGTTAAAATATCAGATACCTAACAGACAGTAATTTCATGGCCATAAAAAGAAGTCAAGTGACTTGTCTGTGAAGTACCTGATATTTTCACGTGTTGTGTAATGTCCATACAAAATTTAAAATTATTGGGTTTTCATTGTTTGTATAGACGTGGTTGTATTAAATTTATTCTGTTATGTACTTAATATTTTTATCTATGAGGATGTTTATGCACAAAAACGAAACGTAAGCAAAGTAGTATTTAGATTTGACCTATCGTACTGTTACTTATAATTTAAAATTAAGTTCTCAAGGACGTAATTTTCCCAATTTCACCTCAATTTTTTTTATGTACACAATAAAGCACTGAGCTCTAATCAATCAACCAGAGGTTAAAATTCAGTGTTAAAATTAAACTAATTAGAGTTAAATGACAATGAAATAAGTAATTTTGTATATAATTAAATAGCAAAAACAATTAAATTTGATGTTCTAGTAGCATTGATTTAAACCATGCGCATGTTCGTCTAATTTTAACTAGCATAATTTTAACACTTTTATATTTAATGTGAACATATGCATAATGATCTATAATACCATAGAAATTAGATAACCCCGACTCCAAAGCCAATGCCGCACGACGAGGATTACACTTATGAAAAAGTGCTTATCTGTTTTAACTGATCTCAGATCCGTAGGGTTAGTCGAATTTTTTTAATTAATTAAGAATCTGATGAATATATATATATATATATATATATATATATATATATATATATATATATATATATATATATATATATATATATATATATAAGTACAGGGAAATAGCTAGACGCGGGTTAGTTACGAACAGTAAAAATGTAGAAATAAATCGGGTATTCCCGCATAAAGAATAAATTGCAAGGTGGAAAAATGCAAAATTGCAAATGGCAGAAAGATGCAAATCGTGGACACGTGTTTCTGACTAATTGGTCTTCATCAGCACGGTGTAGCTGAGTTAAAATGATGGACAAAACTCAGGAAAGACACTAAAGGGAAAACCACTGACACACAGCCAGTCGCAACCTTTGTGGCTTCCACCTGGAAGACTCTGGTATGAGAGCGACATCCAAGTTTCGCAACGTGGCGACTATAGCCAGCTGCGTGGGATTTCGGACCCAGGAAAATGGATATAAGTACAGGGAAATAGCTAGACGCGGGTTAGTTACGAACAGTAAAAATGTAGAAATAAATCGGGTATTCCCGCATAAAGAAAAAATTGCAAGGTGGAAAAATGCAAAATTGCAAATGGCAGAAAGATGCAAATCATGGACACGTGTTTCTGACTAATTGGTCTTCATCAGCACGGTGTAGCTGAGTTAAAATGATGGACAAAACTCAGGAAAGACACTAAAGGGAAAACCACTGACAGACAGCCAGTCGCAACCTTTGTGGCTTCCACCTGGAAGACTCTGGTATGAGAGCGACATCCAAGTTTCGCAACGTGGCGACTATAGCCAGCTGCGTGGGATTCCGGACCCAGGAAAATGAATATAAGTACAGGGAAATAGCTAGACGCGGGTTAGTTACGAACAGTAAAAATGTAGAAATAAATCGGGTATTCCCGCATAAAGAAAAAATTGCAAGGTGGAAAAATGCAAAATTGCAAATGGCAGAAAGATGCAAACCGTGGACACGTGTTTCTGACTAATTGGTCTTCATCAGCACGATGTAGCTGAGTTAAAATGATGGACAAAACTCAGGAAAGACACTAAAGAGAAAACCACTGACAGACAGCCAGTCGCAACCTTTGTGGCTTCCACCTCGAAGACTCTGGTATGAGAGCGACATCCAAGTTTCGCAACGTGGCGACTATAGCCAGCTGCGTGGGATTCCGGACCCAGGAAAATGAATATAAGTACAGGGAAATAGCTACATTTTTACTGTTCGTAACTAACCCGCGTCTAGCTATTTCCCTGTACTTATATTCATTTTCCGAAATCCCACGCAGCTGGCTATAGTCGCCACGTTGCGAAACTTGGATGTCGCTCTCATACCAGAGTCTTCCAGGTGGAAGCCACAAAGGTTGCGACTGGCTGTCTGTCAGTGGTTTTCCCTTTAGTGTCTTTCCTGAGTTTTGTCCATCATTTTAACTCAGCTACACCGTGCTGATGAAGACCAATTAGTCAGAAACACGTGTCCACGGTTTGCATCTTTCTGCCATTTGCAATTTTGCATTTTTCCACCTTGCAATTTTTTCTTTTATGCGGGAATACCCGATTTATTTCTACATTTTTACTGTTCGTAACTAACCCGCGTGTAGCTATTTCCCTGTACTTATATTCATTTTCCTGGGTCCGGAATCCCACGCAGCTGGCTATAGTCGCCACGTTGCGAAACTTGGATGTCGCTCTCATACCAGAGTCTTCCAGGTGGAAGCCACAAAGGTTGCGACTGGCTGTCTGTCAGTGGTTTTCCCTTTAGTGTCTTTCCTGAGTTTTGTCCATCATTTTAACTCAGCTACACCGTGCTGATGAAGACCAATTAGTCAGAAACACGTGTCCACGGTTTGCATCTTTCTGCCATTTGCAATTTTGCATTTTTCCATCTTGCAATTTTTTCTTTATGCGGGAATACCCGATTTATTTCTACATTTTTACTATATATATATATATATATATATATATATATATATATATATATATATATATATATATATATATATATATATATATATATATATATATATATATATATATATATATATATATATATATATATATACATAAATATACATACATAAAAGCTTTCAATGCTTTGTTATGTCATATTTTTAAAATCCAAATGAGTATGGTACCTAATGTTTTGTTCTATCAAAATCGTCACCAAATTCGTTATTGTTTTGTACATCATATAAGAATATTCTGGTGGCAAATAGCAATGGACAAATAAAACATGAGCAAAATATAAGGAAAATTTGTCAGCTTTTTCAGATATATCACAAAGTAAAACAGTCAAAACAAATGTATTCAAGTTTGAATTGTGCCAAATTCACATGACAAACAAGAAACAAATTTTTATTGATCGAACATGAGGTATTAATCGTTAAGATAAACTACTGTATAGGTAGAGAATATCCTGTGTATGTACATGATATCCCGTTGTACTTAAATTATCTGAGATAGAGAAACCATAAATACAATACAATTCACATATTCATTTGTAAAATATTAATATTTATTAGTATTTACATCATGTAGATAAATTTAGTAGACATGATGATTTAAAAGGATAAAAATCGTCCTCTCCACATTTGCAACCATCGTAAAAGCACTCTATTAAATTGTGAAAGTTTGTATAGTATATATTACAAATATTTATATGGTAGGCATACAAGTAAAACAATAAATTATAATGAAACAGAAGTTCACACCACACGAATATAACAAAATATTAAAAAATTAAAAAATGATTGATATAATTAATAATTAAAGTTAAATTAAGGTAAAACAAAGTTAAAGAAATAGGTACCTATAACTCATGTTTTAAAAATGTTTCTGAAATTCTTTTATGTTATTAGAATTATCAGCATAGTAATGGGAGTTAGCTACACTGTAAATAGATTAGTTAAATTTTTTAAGGTTTACGGGCAGTATCATGAAAGGTATTATTTTCAATCGGCCTCTTAAAAGTACACCTTTGTTTAGCGCCTGTTAAAATGAGGGCAAAAATATGCTTTTAACTTTTAATTGATATATTTTTAGTGTTTAATACAAGCAAAGAGAGTAACAAAATTTAAAAGAGTGAAAAGGGAGCCGAACTTTAACTACAATGGAAATTTTTAAGCAGATGTCGAACTGATAAGTTCGCTGGAATGGAAATCGGTACTGCTGAAAGCTTTAATGAAAAATTTTAAATGAATGTTTTTAATTGTTAAAAAGTTCTACATCCAAACTGTCAAAACTACTTTTATTAGGATGACGATGATATATGATCTAGAGGTCTCTTGGTCCAAATTCGTCATGCCCTTTATGGAAAATCCTACTGGCTCTGAAATAATGAATGTCGTAGTTCCCCTAAGGATGTGTCTCCAGGACGCATTCAAATGTAAACGCTGGCAATCTCGGAATATTTTAGGACCTGTTAATTCGACGCCTTGCCCATTCTAAACCTATTATTAACATATTTCCATGGAATAACTGAATTCTAAGTAATGCTTGCTAATGATAGATGATAAAATATTTATTTTCCAATTACAGATTAAGCCACGTCGTAATATAATGTTAATGTTCATTTCTATTACGTTTTAAAAACATACAAAGTTAGCAAATTTGTGGTAAAAGTAATAGTTACATGGACCAAATTCTTTCTGTAAAGCCCTATAATTTTTTCATAAATTCAACATTGGAAATATTTTTTTAGGCTTTTTATCAAGATACCTATATTTCAACTAAAATTTACAGAAATTCAAGGGCACACTTAAAATTGTATTTTCTAATAACATTTAATATAATCTGTCTTAGTATTAGCCAGAGAGTTTAATTGTTTTAACTGATTTTCCAGTCCATATATATACTGAGTGTTACTTACAGTAGTGTATCAAATTTCAAAATTCTACCGTAAATTGTTTTTAATATATTTCAACAAAAGTAGGTCTTCTCTCGAAATTTTAATGATTTGCATCTCGAAAATAGTTCATTTTTGGACACACGTCTAGTGTATTATTTCTGAAACATATATAAATGTATAATACACATAAATATTGGGTAACTTTTGATTTCTTTATCAAGTTAAAAGGTAAAAAAACAATTTCTTGTTTAATACGTAAAGAATGCTTCCCCAATTATTAAAGCAAACAATATAAGTTTCTTAAAAGAGAATCGTGAATAGTCAAAATGTTTATATACATAAATATTTCATCTACAAATATAACGAACAAATTGTGAAATGATATAAATCATTGGTATACATAAACATAAAAAGAAAAACGGTTCCATTGTTGAGCCCTGGGATATATTGTACCTTAACGTTTTATTTACCCACAAAAACTTTTTTCAATTGCTTAAAAACATGAATTAAGAAGTATTTTTTTTACTTATTTATTTAAACACACAAGAAATAATTGAAACAAATTCACTTAAACCCCACAGCTTAAGAGCAGTGTGCATAATCTATTCAAAATGATCCACTATTAATGCTGTAAGTTGTAGAATGATTTTTTTCTAAAACTAATTTGTATTTATAATGAAATTATCAACGTAAATCTAGATTTTAAAATAACATCTATATTATTTGAGGAGATCGGAAATAGGGATATAAATAGGAATAGGTGGGAGTAGGAGTAGGAGTAGCAGTTGGAGTAGAAGTAGGAGTAGGAGTAGGGGTAGAAGCAGGAGTAGGGGTAGAAGCAGGAGTAGGAGTAAGGGGAGGAATAGGAATAGAAATTCAAACAGAAATAAAAACAGAATGTGCCCTTTTCAAGTTTTTTCTATCAAAATTAGATTTTCACTGTAAATTATTATTGCCCTATTGTTTACAATATAAAGGTTAATACCTGTTTGTTTTAGGTATTCCATGATCGATTTTGCTAACAGTTTCTTGTTTAGATATTTAAAATATTTAACTTTTTTTTATTATAATTAATAGTTGTTTTGTTTAAATAAATCTGTCAAGGAACATACAGACTTATAAATTACATTTTATATTATTATTTCAGGTAAAATAATGTAAACCAAATACTGTCAGGTTTTTTTGTTTGCATGAATCATTATAAAAAGGTAATTTACCCATGTCAGGAATACAAATAGGTTTAATAACGACTTGATCTAGCGGAAGCTGCGAGAGTTTGCTGATCTTTTTGTATAAAGAAGGATAATGTATACACACTACCGGGAACATTACATAAGTGTTCTTAACAATTTTTTTGAAGGACCATAAGGCAGGGATGGATGATGACTTTATTATGAATTTCCAATTTCTGAACACGATAAATCCACAGCTCATACAGTCAATGAGTTTTTGAAGTAGCGAGAGAAACACATTTTAGATTATGGTCTCCTCGAAATATTCTTATATAACTCGTGGCTTAAACAACAAAGTTGTAATGAAGCTGTAGCTGTGGATGCAAAAAATAGAGGACTTGTATTATATACTCGTAATAGTCTAATAAAATTAGCATTCTAACTGGATGGAATTATTCTGGCGGATAAAGTTTTAAAAATCAGATTCTGTGAAACCAGTTAATTGTCCTCACTACTATGTTAAATATCAATGCCTCTAATTTGAACAAAGTGCAACCATTTGCGACCTGTAAATGTAAAATATAGTTTGAGAAGTTTGCTTATGAAGAATATAAGGGAATACAATTAAAGACTAGATGTTCTACAGAATGTCCTTACAAATATTTTCCATCAGTTTGTTGTTTAAAGATCCAGTCATCCCGTTTCACAGCAATGCGTTATTTATTTCTAATTTTAGAGACATAATTAATTTTTCTAGGTTTTTATTGGTATTTGTATACTTAGATACACCCGTAACGCAATAATTATAATTATATTTCACTCTCCATAGTAGAAATATAAAAATAACATCTTATTTTAATTTGTAAACACAAACCGCGAGTATAACAGTATTCACTTATACAGAGTGACGTCACATCGCAACTGGCGGAGATATGCATCGTTCAAACGTATTTAAATTCGCTGCTAAAGTTAATTTTTTTTTTGCTTTAATCCAAACAAAAAAATAAATAAATAAATATATATCAAAAATCACATTTTTTAGTGGTTTGTTCATTTATGATATCAAAAAAATGTGTGCATCTTGCCTATTGGTAATATCCCCTTTATCAATAAAAACGATTGTTTGTTCTTACAAGATAAACGATTTTATTTCAATATTTTTAGTTCCAAATAAATCGAAGTCTACGGTGTATTACAAAGATAGACAAAGAAGATTACAATCAAATTATCAAGAATACAAATTTTTTAAATGTTTCTTTGAAAACTTATTACAATGGCTCTACCCAAAAAGAACCCGGTTGTGAATCAATAGAACCACAACAACCGCAAAAATTGCAGTAACAATAAGATGGTGAAGATGAAACTGATTCTCCGATTCTACTTGTAACAGAAGATGACTACTAGGGATCGATACCGTAAAAATTGTTATTAAATTATTTGTTGCAACGCCATATCCTAAAATGACATTTATTGGACAGTTTCAATGAATCAAAACAATGTTATTATTAACAAGTGAAAAATAAAGAAATTTTATTTCACAGTGTGATATAAAACTTAATAGTCAACAGACAACAAATTAAAGTTCTTACAACATTTATTAATTATTAACAAATTTCATAAACAACTTTATTCATAAATTAACGAAAATTTATATGAATAGTACTGTTACTAACATTATTTATATTTATTCCTGGAATTATAGGTTCAGATGTGCGAAAAATATTTGATTTATTTCTATTAATATGGTGGTTGGTCTGATTTTTTACCAACGACTACATCGGCAGACATAGTCATTTCTGTAGTATTGTTTGAAAATATTTGTTTTGAAAATTCCTTTTTGTTCTGGATACTATCTTCTATACATATATCCCTCAGCAACTGTTGAGAATTTCCATCCCCATGACGTTTTAAGGTAAGAATATCAGCTCCAGAACTAGCTAATAGTGATGCCGAAGATCTCCTAATGCTGTGACTCGTATATTGCTCAGGATTAGATAAGTTAGGGTATTTAGCTATAGTACTTGGTATTTTTGAAAATGTATTAATACCAACTCGGTGGACCAAACATTTATCTCCTCGATATTGAAGAAAAACTCCTTTGTGATTCACATGAGTAGAGCAAATAGCTGCATATTTATCATAAATATTTAGTAGATTTATTCCATTAACTGTCTCACCAATTACCGTAAAATTCTTTTCAATGTGGGTCTTCGAATTAGGTACTTTAACAACCAGCATGCAGTCTTTTCTCACAATGTCATCAATGGTCATATTCTAGAGTTCCTCTCGACGACAAGCGCCAGCAAAGCCCATTATTGATACAACTTTCAACATTAAAAACTTTTCATCTGGTGCTTCTAGTAAAAAACATTCGACATCTGCTCTGTCAAACACTTTAAATTTCTTAGCCCTATGTCCAGTGGATTGTCTTTTCAAAAAAGCTTTTACTTTTTGATAATTAGATATATCTACAGTATTCTTTACATTCAAAACTGCTTTAAGTATCGAAAACTTGAACCAGAGACTTGAACATATTTCTCAGGCAGATAAGTGAAAAGAACAGACTCGGATATGTTACTCACAGTTTTCTGCTTACACCAATGCATAAATAAATCATATTCTTTTTCGTACAATTTTCTAGATTTCGCTGGTAATAAATCTAAAGTTACAGCAATTGCTTGCTCCCTGATGTCCGGAGGAGTACTAAAAATAAAATCTTCCTCACTATAACTCATTTTGTTCCAAATAATAATTATTGTAAAGTAGAATGTGTCAAATGCGATGTTTAAATCGGTCAATATTTAGTTGTTTTATTATTGGTTTCTATGGAAACAGCAATAGAATTTAGTCATTACGACAAGGTAACTTTGTCAATTTATCGTATTTTTACAAAATTATACTGTTTTCTAATTTCGAGTGGCGATACAAAAAATGTTGTATAACTCGAGACTAAAATGAGTTTCTTTTTACACGTGTGGTTTATAGCACTCACCTTCGGCTCGTACTATAAACGCCCCACTTGTAAAAAAACACCATTTTAGCCACTTGTTATATAAAATACTATTATTTAATCAGAAAAACCATGCGTAAAAGACACAATAAAATACTTTTAAAAATGTAATCTGATTGTTATATAACTGGAATCCTGTTTAATAACGTCAATGAATACAAGGTTATCTTGTTTACGTCATCTAGATTATTGAGACTTGTCTGGACATCATTAATGGGTACAAGGTTATCTTTCTTATGACATTTCGTTAGATTCTCTTACCGCTAGATGTAACTAACCATAGCAAAAAGGACAAATAGCGTTCCCCTATTCGTAGATGATACAATGGTCACAGCCAATCAGAATTCCGTCATCAGATGAACTTGTTGTTAGGTTGCGTTAAGTTAGGAGAGGTTAAATGTCACCCCTGATTGGAATTCCGCCATCAGATGACCCTGTTCATAGGCTAAATAACAAGGCGGTAGATATAAATCGACCAGTCAAAGAACACGGGAAATTTGAATCGATCAATCAGAGAACAGTATTTACCACTCTGAAGTAGTGGGTGACTGTTCAAGGTGCCACGTACACTACTGACGAAGTTTCAATCAGATGGTCAACATAAATCTGTAAATTGTTCTTAAACTTCTGCTATTGATGGTAACAAAAACAATTATTTGTTGATATCCAAAGTACAAGTGCCGTAAATGTTGGATACTCATACACAAAATAATTAAAAAAAAAATTAAAATATTTTGTAGACCGCCTTTCAAGTCATCAAACTAACCCCTGAAAATTCTAGGATTTTGTATTAGGTCCAAGTCAGATCAGTCAGATCATATCAGTGTTGAGTGTTAGTTGAGCAATTAGGTTAGTTAGGACAGTTTAAATATCAGGGCGGGAGATTTAAATCAATCAATCAGAGAACACATTTACCCCCATTCCGAAGAGGTAGAGGTGACCTAGGGTGCCACGTACACTACTGTTGAATTTTTAATTAGATGCCAACATAAATCTGTAAATCGCTCTTAAACTTCTTCTATTGATGGTAACAAAGACAATTATCTCTTAATATACTTTCCAATTACAAGTGTTGCAAATGTTGGAGTACAAAACAACTTAAAAAAAGTTTTTAACATGTTTTTTTGATCGCCTCTTCTCAAGTCACCGAAGTAACCCCCTCAGAATCCTGGGATTCTGTGTTAGGTCCAAGTCAGATCTGGGATATCATTGCTGAGTGCTAGTTGAGCAATTAGATTATACCACTAACCCGTGAAAAACAGTTGTTTAATTTTACCCTTGCAAAGTGATTTTAATAATCAGTGACGTTTGAAATTACTTAAATCTGTTTCAACAGAAGGATTTCCATAGAAAAAATAATTCTCAATCATTATACCGGTTGGTATAAATCTTAGACATATGGGACTATTAATTGATTCGCACATATGCATGCCCTACTCTTATCTTGCGGGCGAGGCTAAGACAGCTTTCCTTTAATATGTTCTTTGTAGCACATTCACCCGTGTACCAGATTGACTTACACCAACCTGTATACATCTTTATTGTGTTTCGTGTTCTGATTGAAATTTAAGGAAAATTAATGTACGCAACTCTACTTGCGAAAAACAGTTCACCCCCAAAACACGTCCTGATTATCTACAACAATCTGCATAATAAAAAAATAGTACATACAGAAATAACATGCACTTTAAAGTTATTATCGCTGAATTTATGTTAAAAATTACAGGGCTTTTCAAAAGTTTATTAAAGTAAAGGCAATTATTGGCTTTTTAACTTTTGAAGATGCTGCGGAAAGAACGACATATATCTAATGTAAACTTTTACTTAGATATCTAAAAGAAATTTAGCCAGTAATGCTCTGTGTCATTGCTTATAGAAAGTTTTATTGAAGTTTCGAACTATTCTGCTTTTGACGCCAGGTAACATAAAGAAGATTACATAATGGGGACAGAAGCGTGTTAAAAAGTATGAGAAATATTAAGCAAAATCTTTTAAATATAAATATTATCAAAAAATGGCTAATAAAAATCATTTGGAAGGATTGATATAGTGACTGATAATTATATCTTTAATATTTCGAAGTGTGATTTTTGTTAGTTTGCAAAGGAGATAGTGAGGTTATTACTTTTATTCTACTTGCTGGCTACCAATAAAAAAGCATGATGCTATTAAGGGGGAGGGGGTGCATCCACAAAATATTAAATACGTGTGGGGTATTCAGTCTATCACACAAGTCACGCCAAAATCAGTTTTTTCCTTTTTTATTTTTGTTATTGAGTTAATTGTTAATTAGAATCAGAAACAATAAATTTTCAAAACTAATTTTAAGGAAAATTTATTTGAATGTATTTAATAATAATAATAAAGCGTCTTTATTTCTGCAAAGCTAACAAAGTTTGCACAAGAATATACAATATTCAGTTGGTAAAGCAAGTAGCGAAGTTTAGCTAGATTAGCTACCCTTACACTTAACGACTGCGAAAATAGATTTAACTATTATACTTAACCTAAATCTAACCTAAAAATAGTTTAACTAAGACTAACAAAATTGAGAAAATAGACAAACTACACATACATTACGGCATAAAGACATAGTTATCATTGATGATTGGGAGAAAAGAAGAGTTGACTATAGTGTAAATATACAATTGTGTGTAATATACTATAGGCTATAGAATATTATTTTTATTTAATATTTCTAATTTTACTGTTTTGCAAAATCTATGAATGGATAAAGATTTGCAATTATCATTTAAAGAGTTCTACAGTTTAATTGCATTGAAAGTAAATGATCTTGAGAAGAAAGCTGTTGAATGCTGAGGCATAGTAAGGGTATTTTGATGTCTAATATTTACTTTGTGAATGTCATTTCGAAATATAAGATTTTTTTTAAGTAGTCAGGTGTAGAGATAAGCAGAAGTTTATGAACTAAAACTAAAAGGTGGTAATCTGCTGTATTTGACATGTTTAACCACTGAAACCGTTTAAAGTGGGACGAGATATGGTCAAATTATCTTAAGTTGTAAATAAATCGGCAACAGTTGTTTTGAATTTTTTGTATTCTCTTTTTATTTACTGCATCCAAACACGGATAGTACACAACATTACAGTAACTAAAAATTGGCAATACAAGACTTTCACAGAGCTTCTTTCTAAAACACTGGTTTAATATATGTCTGTTTGAGAATAATAAATTCAGACGCATGTAGTATTTTTGTATTAGCTTATTGACATGATCTGAAAAACGGAGATTTTCGTCAAATATAAGCTCCAAGTTTTTCGATGTTGTCGAAAAAGCAAGTGGTACATTATTTACCCGTAAACTTAATTGATCTCTGATTTCTTGACGTTTGTTTTTACGAAAATATAATACGTAAACTTAATTGATCTCTGATTTCTTGACGTTTGTTTTTAGGACAATACAATATAGCTACACTTTTTTCTGGATTTAATTTTAAATTATGAATTATTTCGAAGCGAAAAAAATAATAAATATAATAAATAGAATTTGTCCAAAATTAATACTAAAAGTTTTATTTCATTACTGAATTAATTTCTGGTACAAGAACTTATTTAATTATAAGAAAATTGCAAAAGAAAAGTTAAATAAAACTGCCTGACAATAAATGTTTCAAGGCTTACTTTATAAATATGAAAATAACAAAAGCTTGAATGCTGTTAAAGTTTCTTTTCATCACATTCGCAAATATTTGCCTTATTTGAGATTTCACTTCGTCGTTAATATGGGCAGTACTTAGCACGGAAAATTGGGATAATACCTTGAGGCGATTATGAGGCTCAAATATTAAAAAAAATGTAAATTTACTTAAATAGGCCGCATGGCTAATTCATTCATAAAATACCAAGTTTGGAGGGGTCGGATTAACATTTTTATTATACATAATTTATATGTTAACTCTTCCGACACTTTACAGTACATACCAGGTGTCCTATATAGGATTTTTTAGAGTTTTATATTATGTAAGATATAACTGAACGACTATGCGTAGATTAAGTAAATAAAAAAATTATACAAGTTTTCCCAATATTAGAAAAACAATTTCATGTGAATATTTTTTTAAAAGTTACCCTAGTAAATCTTTTATTTTCGCCAAGGCTTTTTCTACAAACATAAGTGCATTTAAAAATAATACAACAAATAATAAATCTCGTATATCAGTTGAAATCAAGCATGCGCGACTAACGCATGGTATATAAGGAGCAGCCCGATTCAGCGAGCATCATTTCAGTTCAAGTAACAAGAAGTAAGCAGTAATCATGGAGAACCTGAAGACGGCAGAATCAGATGTGACTTTGCCGAAACGTCATTTAAGCGACCACGGTTCTTCTAGAGGAAATCAAACACATCGTTTAACACCCGCAGAAATCTAAAAAAACAATATATATTTTATGCTATGTTTCGACTTACATTTGAGCCATCTTCAGGCATACGATAGATAAAATCCAGTTAGTTTTGGTTAAACAATAAAATTGTTTGTTGTTTATAAACATAATTCTTCGCAGAATTATACTTTATTTAAAAAGGATGGTTTTAGATCGATGTGCATCTGGGGAGTTATTATTCTTATTATTATTATTATATATAATTAATATTCTCAATATGAACATCGATCTAAAACCATCGTTTTTAAATAAAATATAATTCTGCGAAGAATTATATTTATAAACAATAAACAAACACTTTTAATATTTAACCAAGACTAACTGGATTTTATCTGTCATATGCTTGAAGATGGCTAAAATGTAAGCCGAGACGTGGTATAAAATAATTTTATTTTCCAAGAAAATAAAAAATCATATATATGGTAATATTGATTATCTTATGTAGCGTGATATTTTGCAATTTTGTATTATTTCACAAATGAAAACAAACTATACCAATGATGGTGTCATAAATAATTTGATTGCCTCATTAAAATTAACAGTGTTTTGTATTTATTTTCAAGCGTGCATATATTTGAACTACAATAATTTTCAAATAAATCATTCCTAGATAATTAAACAATATATGATATTTGTGGTTAAATACAACACGCTGCAAATTTCAGTAATTGTCAATGGTTGACCATGATTTTTAATGCTACATCTTTATAGATTACTAAAAACAAACAAATGAATGATAACAAGTGATAATTCCACATACTTGCAAGACCATATGATAATAATTTAGTTATAGTTAATAAAAAAAAAACAAAAATATACTCTCACTTGAGGTGTTCTAGAAGCAAAATGGATTGATATTTAATGCATGTTATCTGGAGATAAAATAAAGTAGTTAATAGTTAAAAGAAAAGATGTTGGAATGTTGAGAAAAATTTCGGCCAAATATTAGATAATAGATAGGTATCAACCTGATCCATAATAATATCCTCAACGATGTAACGATTTTGCAGATTACATTTCTTCTCAGTTTGTAGATTTGAAATAATTTTTTGAAAAAAATAAAAGTTACACGGTTGCCATTATTAAAAGTTACGATGTTACATGCAAGACGACGTAAAAATCAGTTACAAAATCAATAACAGTATGAACTTTTATTTTATGAGTAGATTCAACTGGTCCCAACAAAACTGTTGCTATATTGTTTTCATGACGTTAATGTGATACAGATTTTGGAACCCACCACAACAATCTGTTGAATATAAAAACTAGCGTTACAACCGATGGATGACACTAAAATAGATTAAAAGGATGTATTCATACGATTTCAATATATTTACTAGTTATGAGGGAATATGATCAAAGTTAAGTAAGTATATATTACTTTTGGAATGATTAATGACAGTAATGTTATGGTGGTGGTTAAAAAACAATATTTAAGCTATATGTTAAGCTACTGATCATCAGGATACTTGACTGTGAAAAATTATGATAAAATGTGCAGGGTTAGTTTTATTAATGTATATATTTTTTTATTTTTGACCGACTCAATAAATTTAAAAATTGGTCTTACATGTTTTTTATGTAGATTCCACTCATGCTAACAGATTGGCAGTGGCGTTTTAAATATACAGGGTACACAAAAAGTGCGTTTATTTTAAATAGAACACCCTGTATATTTTGACAAATTTCGATTCCACGAGTCATTCTAATAACAAATATATACATATATTGTAGATTTATTAGTTTTTGTGTTATGCTTCAAAAACTATAGAAATTTTATGTTAACAGCAAGAATAGCAATTAAAAGTAGGCTGCGAAAACAAATGAAGATATTGTTAAATGATATTATTTCTGCGTATTGATGTTTAGTTAATTGTATTTTATAAAGAGATTTTAATTAGTTCTTTAACACAATGTGTTATTCCATTGAAAAAAGACGCCTTATCGTGGAAATTTACATATTTTGTCATAAATATATAAATGTAGAAGGGAATTTGTTAGAAGATTTCCGGATGAAGCACTACCTACAAAAATTACTTTCAAACAAATTTATAACAAATTTATTGCTAATAATTCTTTGGGTAATTCTAGAAGGAGAAAAAAATAAGATGATTTAAACGAAAGAACGTTAGTTAGAAGTTTTATTAAAATTTATAGAGGAACCGCGCTGCTCGACGGTGTCTGTCGCCAAAGAATTAAACATTTCTCAATCAAGCGTAATGAAGGTTTTGAAAAAATATAATAGAAGCCATACCACATACTTCCTGTGCAACATTTGAATGAAAATTACTTTTGAGGTAGAAGATTATTCTGTGAGGGAATGATCAACAGAATTAATGAAAATTTTCTATCAAACATTTTTTGGACGGTTGAATCACCTTACTCTACTCCTGGAATGGGTTGGAACCTTTGATGTGAAGATGATATTGACGTAGTTTTCCACGAAATACCAAAATAGTATATACTGCACTCGATGCACGTTTCGTCAACCAAGTTGGCATCATTCACAAATCTAACATTATTGGTCCTTTCTTTATTAGTGAAGAATTAACAAGCCAGACTTACCTGAACATTCTATAAACTAATGTAGAAGATTATTTAGATGAGTTACCATTCTTAAATATAATATCCGCCAATTCTTCAAAAGTATGATTAACCATTTTCGAGTGATATTATGTTGACTTACAACCTTCAAAATTAATATTAATTAGCAGTACTGACACTATCACTTTCAAAAGAAAACAGGCACTGAATGAATAATGTTGATTAAAAATATAAATTTTTACCATGGTTAACAAAATATGACTAAACGATAAAAGCTGGGCCTAGAGAAAAACAAAATTTTTTTTTATTATAATACAAAGCACCGATAATGATCTCATTCGAGTGTTCAAGTTGGGTAGCTTTTCTCAAATTTGTTGATTTCGCTATTTTGGTGGAAAGTACTAGCTGGCCACATCAAGTTTATAAACACTCTGTATGAAGTAATGCTAAATTCCCTCTTGTCTTATTCTGATCCTATTTCTTTGTTTAAACTTCTGGCAGTTGTTATTCATAATTATATTCATTTTCATAATACTAGTGAATCAAATTATCCATTCAAAAATCAGTTTTATGTCTCTGATTTTGATAAATAAGAATAATCGACTATTAATTACTTTCATTTTCAAGTGTAACTGGTTATCACTTAAAATTTTGTTACAAAAATTTATAAGGGAAATAAAATACTGCCTTCTAATCCCAAAGTAATACATATAGTTGACAAATAAACACAAAATAAACTTATGTTTGATTTTCACAATTTTTATTTAAGGGGCCTAGTCAGGAAAAAGCTTCGGATAGCTGTGTCACTCTCTAGAAAATTTGTATACATGCGCCGCTGAATAATTTTGCTTTTGACTATACCTTCACTGAACGTTTTATTCACCGACTTCATTGAGGTGCGATTCCCGATAGAGGTAACACTTTCTTACTCCAGTTGTAGTGACAAAGATACTTATTTAGAAAATTCTTTTTAACCAAATAGTACGGAATAAAAGTTTGAAACTTACTGAGCATAATTATGAAGATTCATTCTAGACGACATGTATGAATTTTACCTCGAATTTTACCAATTGATATCATAATTCAGGAGCTAATCACGTCCAAATTTCACTTATATTTACAGTATAAATTTTCCCTACATAAAGTGAAAATTAATTAAAATAGATATACATGTATCCTCTAGTACACTCTCAACTACTGATCCTCCAAATTTGGTGTAATTTGACCAAACCGTATGGAAGAAATAAATTTTGAAAAATTACCTTACAAACACTGGTTCGATTAGCCCTCTTAACTTATGACAATTGTTTCGCCACACAGTGGCTTCATCAGTCTTGTACTCACCATCTGATGAAGCCACTGTGTGGCGAAACAATTGTCATAAATTTAAATAAAAATTGTGAAAATCAAACATAAGTTTATTTTGTGTTTATTTGTAAAACAGATTTTCATCAAGTAAAGGTCGAATCAATCAACATATAGTTGAAGTTGGGGATGTAGGAAGAAGATTAGAATTTTATGAATACATGAAAAATCTTGAAAGAAGTTGTTTACATATTTCGAGGTTAGTTAAAGAATAATTGTGATTAAAATACTTAAAGAAACGCACACATTTACGAATCTTTTTCTTATTTGTTTGTGGAAACTTATTGGCAATTTAATTCACAGCGAAATCACCCTATCTGGGGAGTAATGACTTTTAAACGAATAATTAAATGATTTCTTTATTGCAATATATGGTATTCAAAGTAACATTAAAATTAATTTTATTGATAATTAAGCACATTTATCACCAAAATATAACCTCTTAGATTAGACATTAGAAATTTATTTCTTTATCAAGTGCTCTCCCTTGTTAAAATTTACTTTCCTCAGGTTCCTTTGCGTAACGGAATTAATTTTACTGGAGTTGTTCAATGAATTTAATTGTTCTTGTACTACAAACATCTGTAATGTGATTATGGCAAAAAGTTTGAATTAAGAGATTGGAGAGGTGGTGGTGGAGCGAGTCGCGAACTCTGTAAGGGAGTTTAATTTAATTAAAACGATTTTAAAAGAGGCTGTAGCTTTCACTGAACACTTTTTAAATAACTGGCGGGTGCGGCATAGAAAGCTGTAAAATTGGTACTGACAAGTATATCAGATGAAATACTATCAATTATTTGAATGCTAAAAAAGAGAAATGAAGCTATTAGTATTATTTTAATTTATTTATGACCCTTAATTAAAAACTTCAAATGCTTCATTAGCGTCATGATGACATAAAACCTCAAGATTCCATCGATGATTCATTGTTTACATGAGGTTCACTTGCTCTCGTACAGATATAGACACGGAACAATGTTCGTGCGTCCAGGGACGGCACATAGGGTAAGAGACATTGACAATCATTTGTACAGAACAATTAAAATTTATACCTTAAATGTCTTAACATTGTATGAAATCTCCTGTATTGTGATCAAGACATTGGTATAGATTACAAGGCATGGCCAGACAAGTTACATGAATCATAGATTAAACATACACTGTGTCCAAGATAAGAATGCACAGCATGGACATCTTGGAAATGGTAGGAGATACGAATTCGGTTAAATGGGGAAAAAGTTGCGTAATTAGGATACTATCACAATGGTCTTAACCAATGTCAAAAATAATTTTTCGTTTTTGAATTATTTCGAAAACAGTAAATTTTTGAAATTCGCTTTTTAATTTTTTTTCACGTTATTATCAAAAATATAAAAAAACAAACAAAACATCCTCATTGTACTTTCTAATAAACTTTAACGTGACAATGATATATTCGCCCTCCGACGTTTCGTGATCGTGGAACCATCATCAACTTTTTTTTTATATGGACCTGGATTTTTTTACGGATTTTGAATGCATTCTTCACTCTAAATTCACCTATGTATTACAAATAGAGCTTACAACATGTTTTTCTCTAGTTATAGTCGTTACTAGGATTTATGTAGTACGGCCTTTACTTTGAATGTTGCAAATAAAATGTATTAATTATTTCAGCCTTCAGCAATGGAAAATAAGGCGAGAAATAATTTTAAATCGTTTATTTTTAAATACTGATTAGGAGCAAGCAAGTCGGCAAATTCGATCACGTTTCCATCAATCTACATTTCTCATAAATGTGAACACTCTAAATTCAAAAGTAATACCACGACTTCGATTAAAGATTATTTCATTTAAACTGATAAAAGTCAAGTGATAAGTAGGCTGGTAAAAACAATGATTGCTTGAGTTTAACGATCTGTCATATTCATAAATAGTCGTTGTTTCATCTTGGTGTCTTTATACATATTTATACTAATGGATTCGTTTTCGAATGAAGAAAAATTTGATATGGTAACATGTTACATTTTGTGCCACCGAAATTGTATTGATGCTGAGAATTTGTACCTCGATAGTTACCCAGAAAGAAGGCAACCTTATAAAACAATTTTTAGAAGGTTAGTGTCAAATCTTAAAGGACACGGTTCTTTCGGAAAACCCATTCGGTCTCGACAAAAACCATGTAACGAAGAGAAAGTAAACAGTGTATTGTTGACAGTTACTGAAAATCCACGTGTATCAACTAGAGAAATTGAACGAGCTACTGGGATATCAAAATCCACGTCCAGTTTTATTTTACGAAAACATCGGTTTCATCCTTATAAATTTAGAATTTGTCAAGGGCTTAGGCCAGGCGACGAAGAAAGACGTAGGCCATTCTGTGAGTGGTATACTAGGAAATGCCTGGATGATGAAAATTTTCCTCATAAAGTAATTTAATCAGACGAAATTATGGTCACTAATAATGGTATTTTTAATCGAAAAAAATACACATTATTGGTCCCGAGAAAAAGCAACACTTGTTCAAACCAGCCAGACACCAACAGCGCTTTGGTTTTAATATGTGGGTTGTCATTATTTTTTGGTACAAGAATTATAGGCCCTTTTATTTACCATGACTCATTGACTGCCCAACGTTATCAGAACTTACTTGACACTTATCTTGAAGACGCCTTAGACAACTTACCTCTCGCTGATTCCCAGAATTGTTGGTTCCAACAAGATGGTGCTCCAGCACATAATTCTAGGGCTGTTCGAGAATATTTATCCAATCGGTTCCCAGAAAAATGGATTGGCACTCATTCAACAGTATCCTGGCCAGCACGATCGCCGGATATGACACCGTTGGATTTTTTCTGTGGGGATATATAAAAAACTTCATATACAGGCATAATTTTGAAAATGAACAAAAAATTAGAGGCATTTGTTACCGAAGCATTTAACATCATTACTCCAGAAATGCTAACTAGAGTTTTAGACTCTATTATACGAAGATGCTATCTTTGTTTAGAAAATAACGGTTCCCATTTTGAACATTTATTAGAGGTTTGACATCTATGGTTTTAATAAAATCGATTGTTTATATCTGTGCAGTTACTGAGGTTACACATGTAATTAATTTATTACTATTCAGTATTAAACCATTTGTTTTGTTAACTGATTATTATTTAACGTACTAGATGGACGAGTACCTGATAAATTGTATTTGTATCTAGTCCTCAAATTAAATTTATTATTTATTCATTTCATAAATTCTAGTAACGACTATAACTGGAGAAAAACATGTTGTAAGCTCTATGTGTAATACATAGGTGAATTATTTAGAATGAAGAATGTATTCAAAATCCGTAAAAAAAATCCAGGTCCGTATTTAAAAAAAAGAAGATCACGAAACGTCGGAAGGCGAAAATATCATTGCCACGTTAAAGTTCAATAGAAAGTACAATGAGGATGTTTTGTTTGTTTTTTTCATATTTTTGATAATAACGTGAAGAAAAATTAAAAGCAAATTTCAAAAATTTACTGTTTTCGAAATAATTCAAAAACGAAAAATAATTTTTGACATTGGTTAAGACCATTGTGATAGTATCCTAATTACGAAACTTTTCTCGTATCTCCTACCATTTCCAAGATGCCCATACGGTGTATTCTTATCTTGGACACAGTGTATACATAGATAATTACATCTTATGTAAATATTTACTGCTCTAAAATCTGGATGCAAACATTTTCATATCAACATGAGCATCACCTGTTTAGATCATTGTTAGTTTTGAAATAGTAAATGCGTACAAATGGTCCATATTAATGTATTTACAGTTTCGAAACCAACAAAATCTTATATAGGCACTGCTCACAATGATATGAAAATTTTTGCGTCCAGATTTTTTGAGCGGTAAGTATTTACATATGGAGTAACTATCTATGTGTATTTAATCTATGCATGAATCGTATTGGATACGAGGATCATAAATGCTTGAGAGCTTTACATATACACTCTGTCCCAGGATAGATATAACAAGATTTGTAATTGACAACGAATTGTCGAATTTTGGAATGACACGGGGATTCAGTCCTGCTTGATGTAAAACTAAGATATATCAAAAACGAATCGATCGGTGTTATACAGGGTGTTTTGTAAACCAATTTACAAAAATCGCCACTAATAAACTACTCCTATTTTTCTGTTATGGAAAAAATTCCATTAAAAACACCAATATTACACAAAACATTTACCACTATTTCCTTAACTGTTCACGCATAGGTTTTCAACACAAGTTTGCTACATATTAAGAGTGGAGATATACAGGGTTATCTAACAAAAATGCCCACCCCTATATTTTATTTATTTTTCGAGTTAGAAAAATTTTTTTTAAATAAAACTTTTAATGAATCAAATGAACTCTTTTAAAATATCTGCATTGCTAGAACCGTAGAGTACACTATTCATTTTTATCCTAGCGCCAGTTACATATCTACGCACCACGACGCTTCTCAATTAGGGGAATACAGTCTACATCTGGCTGCGCACGCATGTTACTCTCCTTTCCTATGGAAAAGACAGGCCGATCGAGAAGCCGGTCACTGGGCATTCACGGAAATTGTCCCGAGTCTGCAAATGATCCATCTGAATGGTCTAAACCTTATTACATAATAGTAGGGAACATTGCTGGATAGAAATAAATTATATCCCAGTGGCATATGAAACTGAAACTAGGTAAGAAGCGTTAATAATAAATGTTCTAAATCTATTTCCCAGGGTTTATCAGGGAAAGATAAAACGAATTTTCATTTGTACGAAGAGAGTGAAAGATAACAGCGAAATCATACAAAGAAATTATTATTGACCAACACTTTGTGGAACATATTAACAAAATAAATATACTTCAAACATAGTAGATTTTCCCTTGTACAAAGCACCTATATACCTGTCATTATATAAAATAATATTAATAGTCGACCTTTATTCATTAAAACCCAGTACCTACTACATAATTATTGTTTCTTGCCACTGTTGCCACGTTTTTAATGCTATTAATATAATATAATTTCAGTTCAATATGATTAAGTGGAAAGGTTAACGAAATTTTAGCTCGGTGATGTGATTTTCCAATCTGCGGCTTTGAACTGAAATATGAAAGCAAAAAAAGACAATTAGGAGATTGATTGATTGTATTGGCATCGTTAGTGACGTGACGTGAGACTTGATTTAAAAAAGTAATTTAACCGATTTTTTACGAATTACCGAGTAAGTGTCTGATTTTATAATTTTTATATTTATATATTCCGATTCTGAAATTACGAATATTTTATCGAACGAGGAAATAAAAGTAAATCAGTCTCATATACTTCAACATCATGTCGAGTATTAATTAGCTACGGAATAAATTTTTTTACAGTTTTTGTTTAATGAATTTTGTTCCATTGTTAGATGCAGTTAATTGTTTTTATTTCGTTACAACTCGGTTTTCATTTAATTTTTTAATTAATCTCGTTATTGGCTTAACTTGCTAATTGAAAACATTACATAAAAGGTAATACAATACACATTTTTATTAGTTAATTTACTATTATCTCAAAATGGAAAAATATTAGTGATAAATGAGCACGAATACAAATATATGAGAGAATTATGGATTATACAGTGTATCAAAATTCGAGGTTTAACTGAAAAGGTAGAAGGCTACTAGAAAGGCCATTTCTCTTTTGACACTTTTGCGCATTTTAGTAAAAAAATCTTCTCACTGAAATCGTTTATGAGAAAATCATCGAAATTTAGCAAATTTGTATTTTGCTTATAACCTTTTTTATTTTTGGCCATATGTAAAAAAGAAAATGCTTTCTAAAGGCAACTTTTCATTTTACATAATATGGTAGCAGAAATGCCAAGCTATTTAAAATTTTATCAAAAAATATTACTTCTTTATAAAGTTGCAGCTCCTTGAAATTTGCACAGTGAAAAATTAATCTGAAGTGAAATATCAAAACGCTGTAACTTTATAAAGGAGCAATATTTTTTGATGAAATTTGAAATCTGTCGATACATTTTCCACCTGTTTGCTCCAATACTAAGATATGACATAGCTTGAATGTCACAAGCAGCCACCCTGTATCAGAATCGAAGTTCACCATTTGTATCATGTTTATATGAAGACCCTCTAGGCTAATTTCAGCTTGACACCAGTTACGTAAAAAAATCATTTTCGAAAAAAATAATGAAATACTGAAATATTTTTGGGTATATCCAACAACCAAAAAATACTTATAAGAACATGTCATTTTACTCTAGACATAAATATCAAGTGACCTCGATTTCTTGGAGCAATAACTCCGATACACGTGTTCTTAACTGCATAGTTTTAGGGGGGGGAATATGGCAATGACCATTCTTTATTTTGGATTTTGAACCTCAATAAAGTTTAATTAGAATTTAATTTAATCTTTAACATTTTCAAAAAAGTTAATTTTTTGAAAACACTTCCTTGATTACCATTTCTGTTTGTTAATTTATCAGAGATTTACTAAAACATTCTCTCCAACACCAAAAATACTTTAAAAGATAATATAATAAAAATCAAGTGTCAATTAATTTTTTGGAATTTCATGGATATATATAAAATGACTTGGCTAGTGTGTATGCGATCATAATTGGTTTTCTTCACACGTTCTGAAATAACTTTTTATCAAGGAAGCCTAAATCATAAATAGAACTGAGTCCGTGCCTAAATATATTGTTTATTATAGGACAAACATAAACCAAGTTAAAATTTTTCAGAAAATATCATAAGAGAATATTAAAATTAAATATGTTTATGACAAATGTAACTGCTCGATTATAAGGTATTTTAAAACAGAGTTACTTTGAATATACATAAAGTAACACCTTTCAAATGTCCATAAATACATCCTTAAAAAATTCTGAAAGAAATAAATTGGAAATAAGTTTACAGTAAGTAATTTAACTTTTTAAATTTTGTTTTGATTAGTCTCCCACCCCACATTTATCCATAATCAACTCATTTTAGTGGTAAAAGGAAAATACAGATTTGAAAGTCATCGTTGTCGTCTTATTTATCAACTAGTTTATTTGGCGTTGCCCTTTTGAAAATGAACTTGAACTTTTTTTTGTTTTTAATACTTCTTATACAAATATAAACGAGACAGTCTTATAATTAAATACCGCATATCATGTAGTTATTTCTAGATTATTAGAAGTTGAATCAGCTCGTGTGCGAACACATCAATATTTTCAAGTGCAAGAATGAAATACAATACAAACAAACAATATCTTACCTTATACTTTTTACGGGTGATTTTTATAATATTCAAAAGTTGATGAACGATATACTACATTTAGCAATAAACACTACTGCACTACTACAACAATTATTTTTTGCACCAGAGTAAAGGTATATTATAAAAAATTATTCTAAATGATCTGGAGATAGATTCCCGTGCCTGTTATTAAAAATTCATTTATAGTGGGAAAACGACGATTACACGTCTACAGACGTAACTGGAGCGTATCTCAAATACAGAAAGTTTTAAAACGTTTTCATGTACACAAGATAACTTTTTCACAGCATTTGCTATAAATTTCTGTGCCATTGAACTCTAGTCCCGAGTGGTTTTGTACTCACTGGTCCACGGGTAGTTCGCGAAGGAATCCGTCGAGACATTATTTTCACAATAACACAATAAAACACATAAGATGCTATCTATCGATATGTAATAATAGGGAGGTCTCAAAAAATGTAACATACCCATTTCACACATTAAAATCAGAACTAAACCTTTGAGAAACCTAGTGGTGCAAAAATAATTGTAAACAAACAATAATTAATCTCTAAATAGCGCAAATAAGTTCGAATAATTGCGGCGCGGGAGAAAACAATTTCTGATTCGCTTGACGTCAACTACTTGCTTTGACGCTCCGATCACCTCGCTTGCCTTATGAATATTCAAGGCAGGCAGTCCGTGCATATTTACTGTTCGATGTTGTGGTTTATACCTATGATTTGATAATGGAACCAGGGTTTCAAAAAGCCGATTCGCACAATCTACCGAATGTAGACGTTCAAATGTTGTGTGATTTTATGGCCACAACAACTAATTTCTCTAGAATAAAAGCTGTACAACATCGCTAACGCGTCCTCCGTATCCGCAAGATATAAAATTGATGAAACCATCGGGTGTGGCAGAAATTAAATATTTTACAGTGTTGCATTTCTTGTAGTCAGACCAGGTTAATGCCTGATGTAACGCTGAGGTGGGTTTTTGAATTTCAATCTCTAGGCAATCTACGATAGATTGAACTCTGGAAAATAACATTCTGAAGGGAATGGGTAAATTTCTTTGAATTGACGATTTCAGGGGCCAAAATATTAGTTTCTTCATATATTCTGCCATTGTAATCACACCCTGAGAAAATATCCGACTACTCACCAATTTTAGCAAATGAGTCGTTTGACTTGATTTTAAATAGTACTAAGTATATATCTCTCTTTTTCAAATTTGAGTTACATTCCAGTCTTTCAATAAATGCCACATAATTGATCGAAATTCCAGTATACATACTTAACTTTGCTTCGATTATATTCGTAGAGTTTTGCAATTTGTTTTTTCTTCGGTCGGTGATTTTAACTGTGACTCATCACTACCTGTACTTTCTGTAGGTTGGTAAATATCAGATGAATCAGAAGTGTCTACAGGTTGACTTGTCAGTTTAGGTTCCACGGGTCCTTTATTAAACTGCAAAACTCTTTTTACTGCAGGTTTCCTCAAATCCGACACTACAGTTTTCAAGGGCAAAGTCACTGCATCTTTCATTTTCCAATGTACTTGTATCCCTCTACTTCTAAAATGAAACTTTTTCGTTTGACATGTCACTTCGCGCCGTTGTACAATTCCAGATGTTGACGGAAGATTTTGTACAAGTTGACTTGTTTCCTCCGGTATAGATTCTTCTTCAGTTATTTCCGTTTCCATTTTCTGTACAGATTGTTTCATGAGATCTACTATCAATTTTTTCCTTGATCGTTTCTCACTGCTTTCACGAACCCTTTTTTTCGAAGAACTCTTGTCTGGCTGGCATGCGAATAAATGAGGAACTACGTTTGGTTTTAATCTTGCGCTTATTTTGCTTAATTTATACTCCACGTAATTTTCCATGTCCTCTTCTAGCTATAATATTTAAGTAACATTTTATTTGAACACAGTCATATGTACAAAATTTTACCTTAAAGTGGTCTTCAACAATATAATGTAGATTTCTCGAAACTTCCTTGATGTCGCGTCATGCTGCCGCAAACCACTTTTCTCTTCTTTTTGCATCTCTTAGGACTGTTATAAATGTCTTATCCGGTGTTTTGTACGTTGTATTTTTTACACTTTGGTACAAGCACCACTTACGTGCAGGCATGTTTGAATGACTTATCGCAAGAAACTCTCGCACACCACTAAGTGCGCATACAGGCTAGCATTACGCTGAACCGCCGAGCAAGTAGGTGACGTCACAGACGCTAGCCTCGCTGAAAGGTACGTTTTCTAGCCTCGCTTGCACAACAAATTTGTATTTCGTATTATAAGGGTTATTTTCTTTCTAATTTTTTTAATGAGTGATACGATAATCTTGAGTACATATTGTATCGAATTATCACTGCAACAAAAATCATGAGACCTGCCTATTGCAAACCTGCTGTATTCGAAATTTTTCAAGCTTCTATGAACACTTCCATTATATTGGCAGACCAAGTTTTAACCAATCGCCCAGTATTGATGACCAATAAGATTGCGTCAACAACATTTATAGATGATAAATCCTTCTGTAATCTATGGATTGAGAAAAAACAAACAGGAATATCGAAGACAACTGTCTCAGTGAATACTTTGTTGTTATAAATTGTTGGCATCTGTATGGCTGAGACTGTCAATCTTTGACAAAGAAATTGTAAATGGACCTATTCATATTTAGAATGCATATTGCTGAATCCTTCTGAAAAGAGTTTTAAAATGTGAATAATTGCAAGAGAGGGAGATCATCTGCATTCTTACAACAAGAATGACGAGGTGAAACGGAGCCGACCTTAGAAGTTCCTGCCAGATGGGATTTATCACTGGCCTCTCATAAATGATGAAAGATAACGATGCAAAAAACAAACTGTAGAGGGTGGCGTAATTTAACGTGTGAAAAATGTCAGATTAAGCTCTCTACTTGTTTTAGAGAATTTAATGAATCCTAACATATTTTTTTCATATAAATTACTCTTAAAAGAGCAGTAAATTCCTGCTTCAATGCTTGTAGAGTCAAATTTGCAACAAACCACAAAATTACTCTTAAGACGTATTTTTTACCGTCACTATTATTATTGGTGCATTGATACATATTCATAAAACTCATGCAATATTTTTCATAAACACTTTCAAACATATATTCAGGCGTTAAGAGATAAGGTACACTACAATCCTTGGAAACCTCTAAATTCTGAAAACCTTGTCACAATTATTTGAAATCGCTTCCCATTATTTGTCCATTTTTGCATAAAAGACAAAATTCATGCTACACGCAATATATTAATAATTTCCTTAAACAATTTGTATTCAACGAAATACATCTGTTTAATTTTATAATTCTTGCTTCAATTTTCTAGCTTGAGCAAAATTTAATTTGTTTGTGCTGAACATTCTACTACTTTTGTATACCTAAGTATTAAGTTTATAAACAGAAAATTTATTATTGATCCCCAGGCTACACTTAGGTAATGAATGCTTTATCTGTTCTCCAATTCAAGTGGAATCGTATATACTCTGCATGTAAATTGTAAATTTTCAACCCCTGTTTCACACTTAATTACAGTTCGGAACCGAATGGTTGAAGCAATTAGACTTTAATGCCATTTCTGTTATATATATCTCAGTTATTGAATTATTTTTTAAATAAAATAATTCCATTCGATGTTACTGACCGTACCTGTGGTAAAATGTTGAACTAGTTTATAATATAAATTTAAAAAATATGTAATTTCAATAATTTTTTAAACACTATTTATAATATATTTTTTGTGGCTACAAATACTGAGGACTATAACTCATGGAAAGAAAATTTGTAACATTTTACTTTTATAGTGGGTATACATCTCAATAAAAGTTACCACTAAAAAGATTTTCAAATTTATTATATCCTCTGAAGTATTTTATGACTGTCATTTTTATGACCTGCCACTACTAACTTCATAAAACTTTATACTTTAAGTTTTTAATATTATTTGAACTAGAATATCTATATAGTGTACTGTATATTTTATTCTAAGCGATACATGTATATTTCAGATGCGAATATATTCCAGATTTTCATTTTTAGTGTATCAGGGTAGCCAATCTAGGATTTACATATACCACACAAGTTTGAATCCGGTTCTTTGGCAACGTGATTTTTTTTATAGAATAATGTCCAGTGAATATTTTCAGTCAATTTCTCCAAAAAAATAAGCTACTGTCACTACCAATGTTGTCAGATAAAAACGGATGAAGAAAATATCAAAAAGTGTTCATAGGATTAGTCTACAAAAATATATGTCCTGAGGAGTATATTCACAAAGACTAAAAGACCAGTATTATAGAAATGCAAATATTGAACAAGTTTTGTTCAATATCCTTTGAATGGTAATCCCCATTAATGGAATGCACATGAACAAAGTTTCATGAAGTGTTTGCTTTTCGAGTTATTTGACTGTAGGTATGTAAATTTTGAATGTTATTGACAAACACGGTCACTACACTGATAGTGGATTAATTTGTCTTTTCGGGATATGTGGATACAAAATTAAAAAATGACTGGTTGGAAGGACGTGCAAGTAACTTATTTTTCTGTATACAAAATACATACATTTTTTCTTCAACATCATAGTAATATGACAGGCTTTCTATTCTATTCTCTATTCCATTCATCATCAATGCAAGGTTGCAATATTTTTCTAGGTTTGCCGGTCATTAAATCAAACCGAAAACGTAATCCACACTTTATGATTTCCAGAACACAATAAGTACATGTCATGTGTCAGTTGTGTTTAGCACGTATAGTACAATATTAGAAAACATAAAATGATACACCTAATTTAATTTAGGTTCAGAAAGAACATATTATATGTATATGCCATATTGATTAATTTATATTATAGGCGATTAATGGAAATCAGAATCTCCCCTTTCAAAGTTAGATTAAAAGTCGTTCCAAGCCAAATCCATTTGAACGAAAGGCAACGATAAAATACCTGAAACAAGTAGCAGGGATAAGCTATTTTACACTGCTCTTATCCCGAACGTGCCCCCACATTCAATAAATATTTATGAACTTTCCCGAAATATTGTATAATCGATTAATCCCTGTGGATTCTTTGTGGCTTATTTAACAAAGTTTGGAGTTAAAAGGTCGCTTACCATAATCTACTGTATGCTGAAATATTTCCATCGCTGGGAAAGTTATCTTTTTTGGAGGATGGTTTGACAAGTTCATTATCGTGTAATTGGTTTTGAGGTTTTATGTTAATCTGAAGCAAATTTACCAGTGGCAAGATGTCCCCAAAATTAAATGCAAATTTTAAGCCAATAAAAAAATAACGCCGACGAAATGGAGGCTTTTTGTTTCAAACTTCATCATCCCAAGGGTGCAATTAAAAGAAGGTTTTAAATTTAGTTAAATTCTAACCAAATCTCAATTTATTTTCCAGCACAATAATATGTAATAATCGTAGTTTTTACAGAAGACCATGTTATAAATTAGTCTGAGTACTTAGAGATTTTAAACATTTCACATAAGAATATTAAACTATGAACCAGTCTGTTGAAATAATATGCAATTAAACAAAATTGAAATTGTACAGGTATGATATAGTTGATCCATAAAAATATCATTTCGTTGACGACAATTGTAGCCTCCATGCATGCAGATATCAAAAGACTGGTTACAATTTAAGTCAGAAATGAATATTTACTGTGGTTTACTGTCACTCTCATACATTTATTACTGACAAGTATATTACAGTTGGTAGCATTTATGTGGTTTTGCTGACAGAAATCTGAAAAGTTTTTACACAAAACCAGGTTATTTTTGCATTACTTTAATAAATATATATAAATTGAATATTTTCTGATCATTTTATAACTTTAGTGGAACTATTTCCGATGAAGATGGCATAAATGTTCTTGGAAAACTTTAACATTTGTTCTTCAACTTAATTATATTAGCCTGTTTTGATTCACTTTTTTGAAAGTTGTTTTTACAAACGAAACAATCAAGTTTTCATGATTAAATCGAAATGAAATACTATAGAATAGATGGAATAGGTATAATAGGTAAAATTGATGATATATCGGATAGATAAAATAGATGAATAAATAGAATAGATGAAATAGATATAATATATTCTATATATATATGGAATATATAGAATATATAGAATATATAGAATATATAGAATATATAGAATATATAGAATATATAGAATATATAGAATATATTCTATATATATGGAATATATAGAATATATGGAATATATAGGATACATAGAACATATAGAACATATAGAATAGACTTATTTATCTAGATAAATCTAATTTACAAACAATTTAAACTACTAAATGTTAAGTTATTTTCCTTTAAAATACGCCATTAAATTTTTCAAATTTTTTCTTCGGCGATAATTGTTGCAATATTAGTATTAGTAATATCATAATTTACTATATATAAAATTAGCACTATAACTATATAGCAAAAAAACTGGCAATTTGAGAACCACAACACGCCCATCGAGTAGCGGTCTATTGGTAAAACCTAGCAAACATTTGTCAAAGTAACCTTACCCGCCTCTATCAAATAAAATCTAATTTATCGAATATTCAATAATAGATAGTTGAAGTTCTATAAACCCTGAGGTATAATTAAGGTGAAAGTTAAACTAAGTTGGAGCCTCAAGCACTAGTCAAGATTTAGATTAATAATTACACCTGAAATTAGCACAAAATGGGCGAGAATTTCATGCTGATTCAACCGTTAGTTTGAGGCTCTTTGCATTTACATCCGTAATCACCAAAAGGGCCGATCTAACTAGAATCCACATGTGTTTCTCATGTATTTGCATCGGGAAACTTTCCGAGGAAAGTTTTCATTTGTGAAGAGAAACCAAATAAGTGTTTGCGTAGACAGTGTTTTTTACTTCGCTGAACGTTGCTCTTTGACAACCTTAATGAAACCTTATGCAAAATCATAATTAATCAATTCTACTTTTTTATTTTAAGTTAAGCATTCACTCTCTGGCTATATTCAACCTCTGAGAGCTAGAATACAATAATTAAATTCACCTAAAGCAAATATTGCCGAAACACCAACATATTCAAAAAATAAGTTTTATTATTAAACAGAATCCCTGTGGGAAAAGATATAATTTGCTGTCCGTCAGTCAAGTGAACCACTCAATATGTTAGGTGGAAGATCCGGTATAATCCTCCATCATAATCTGTTTTATTGTCTAATTTGAAGGCATGTGGTAACTAAGTCCAATTAACTATGTCATTTTGAACTACTTTGCTTCTCACCATGAAAATGAAACCTAAATCCTGAATGCAATCCTGTCAAAAACCTTTAACCACAATATCAGTGTAAATCAGTATTCAAAACATATTTGCTGTGAAATATTCAAAGAACATACAAGTACCATTTGTTGCATATTTCAATGTACTACTATAGAGGTGCCCAGAATGTTTTATACAGGCCACAATTAATAACTATAGTAATAATAAAAATAATGAAATGTAACAAAAGCCAATTCAAATACTTGATAGAAGAGCACAATATAGCTGTCAATATGCCGTCCGCGGTACAGCCGTTCCATGAATGGCACCAACATTTTTTAAAAATCGTACCCTAAATATTTTTTATGATTTTCTTCTAGCGTATTCAATTCTCTATTCAATGCTTGTTTCAAATTGAAGAGCAGCCCACAAAGGATCGAGAAATTTTGAATTCTTTATTTGCAAGGCAACCATGAAATTACTATTTATGCAATATAATGAAACTTTAGTTATTTTCAAATGACAGAAAGACACCTTTTAGGTATCCATTAAGCAACCGGCAGTATACAAACCCAATGGTTGTCTTATCCAATGAGGATTCACAGCCACCCATTCATTCTACTGTGACGATTTACTAAATAATTATAGTGAAAACGTGATTCACTGCACAATATTTGGGTGATATCATTTAATACTATAATTATTATGAGCTTTATAAATATATTATCGTTATATTCTAAGACACCTTGTAGACAACTAATTAACTACAACAGATTTGTTGAAGTGGTAAAATTGTCAAAAAACAGGCGGAGTCTTGCATTAATTTAAAAAAATTCTGAAACATTCTGAAATATTTTATAATCGATCATTTCGTTTGTCAAATAACCTGATCATTTTTAAAGTTAATAGTAATGAAACAATTTATTTAGCTCACTCTTTCTATTAAATGCGTGTAACGTAGCTGACGACTGACTTGTGTAATGGCAACATCAATAAAATTTTGAATTTTTTTTACCTTTGGACCATCATTTTTGAGAAAATCCTTAACATGTTCAAATTCCCTGTACTTATATTCTGGTTTTCTCTTTTGCTGAAAGCATCATTGGTGTTTTAATTAAACAGTCTCAGTAGTATAAATTATCTTATAATCTCATATAGCAATGAAAATATCAAACGACACGCCATCAGGTCTTAATGTGTTCTGGAAAAAGTAAAAGACCAAATAGCAAATAAAGATGAGGACTTGTTTCATAATATTTTATAATAATGTTCAATTTTTCATTCAGTCATAAGAATCTAAGAATCAGTTCATACGTCATATTAATAATAAATAAATAAATTGAGAATGAAAAAATAGATTTTCGTTTCCTTGCAAAACTATTTGCAAAATTCTTGTGAATACAATGCGATGCCCTAAAAAAAATCACCAATTGAACATAATCAAAATGCTATTGAAAATTAATAGGTAATGCTCGTTTCATTACATATGCATGAATATTATTTAAGTTCTTTTATACAATTACTTATTTAGATCAAATCTGCTACTGGCACTAGATATTTTAATAACTTAAATGGGATTTAATTTTTTCCTTCCTAAATTATTTTATTATTGCGATTGCACAAAAAATGTAAATTATGTTATTAATTTCAATAAATATGTTTTACCATAAATTTGTTTTCATGGTACATAATGTGAATAGTATAATAGCTAATTTACTAGTGATATTTATAAGAATCAATACTTTTCGTACTTTTATATTTTTAATTGCATATTCCTGTAAAATATTTAATATATTCGAAATGTCATAAATAGGTAATAATACGTAATTATTATAATAGTACTGAATTTGTATATATTTTAACATAAAAATGTTTTCTATGACAATGATTGTGTCAAGTTGTAATCATTATAATGAGTATATCAAAATCTACATTTGCTTTATATATATCTTTTTCACAATTGAAGGGTTTGGAGCAAGAACTGATTAAAGACCAACTTGAGTGAAAATGAGATATCGTCGGTTTTTAACCAAAAAAGTACATGTGCATCGTTTGACACTAGAACCGTTCACGTATTATTCATAGGCATATGATTTAGTTACACATAACCCATTCTTGCTCCGACCATGTAAACATATCATCTTACTAACGTAGATGTGTTGGTAGTAATAAGTGACTATGTGATTCACGTAGCCGGCTTTTGCTACCAACAGAAATCTAACCTAAAAAGTATTTAACTTGTACTGTGTTCTGTTGTGCTGCATTTTATCTGCAATAATGAGTGTTTCAAGTAGTTCGTCATCTGAAAAAGACCCTTTTCATGATTCAGATAACAGTGATGCTGATCCAGACTATCAAGAACACAGTGATAATAATCAAAATCGAATAATAAATAGACAAATAAGCGGTGAGGATTATTCCTCAGAAAGTGACCAAGGTAAGTACTACGTTTTTGTGTGGGTTGAAATAATTATAGCAATATTTTTTTTAATTTAGGGGAGAGTAATGTTGAAATCGTAAAAAAGTGTAGAAAAAAACGAAAACGTACACCAGCCACATGGAAAAGAAATATGAGAAAGTTGGAGAGAAATAGTGGAAACCAATATGTAAATAGTTTAGGTAGGGTGGTTGCAGCTAAATCACAGGGGCCCAGATGCCAGTGTCGTAACAAGTGTTTTGACAAATTTACTGAATTAGAGAAAGACCAAATATTCACTAAGTTCTATAGATTACAGGATAAGAATATCCAAGACAGTTACTTGGGTATGTTGATTGATGTAAAAAAAGTACAACGAAGAAGGAAAACTTCCACAAATGAGACAAAAAAAATATTCATACCACTACTACATTAAATTAGGAACTAAAAATGAGAAAGTTTGCAGGGTAGCGTTTTTGTAATCTACATGCAATAAATAATTATCGCGTTTTAAAAATTTCGCAAGCTCGTGCAACAGGTAGTTTGCTTGAAAAAGATGCCCGAGGAAGACATCACAATCGCCCCAATAAAATCCCCCCGGAGATTGTCGCGAAAGTTGACGAACATATCAGAAGTTTCCCGGCTCGTGAGTCGCACTATTCTAGAAGCGAAAATAATAAAAAAAAATATCTTCCTCCAGATCTAAATGTAAAAAGGATGCATGAGCTATACTTGCAAAAATATGAATCTGAACAATATAACCTGCTAAAGAATCAGCAAAAAATTAATCCTAAAGTTACGTATGATTTCTATTATAGATATTTTACAGAAAATTTTAATATATCATTCGGATTTCCCCGCACTGACACTTGTTCTACTTGTGATTTGCTTAAAGTCCAAATTGACGCTGCTTCTGACGAAGAGGATAAAAAAACTCTTTTATCTAAAAAAGACCTACATCTTCGCAAGGCGCAATCTTTTTATGATGATCTTAAAACTAAAACAAAATTGGCACAAACCGACCCTACTGTAGAAACCGTCTGTTTTGATTATCAGCAAAATCTACCAGTTCCGGTGTTAACAACAGGTGATATATTTTATGCCCGTCAAATATGGGTCTTCAACCAGTCATTTCATTCCTGTTCTCAAAATAAGTCAATTAATTATATGTTTGACGAAACCATAGGAAAAAAAGGTTGTATAGAAACAGTTTCCTTTTTAAACCATTTTATTGAAAAGTATGTGGGCGACAATGTAACAACTTTGTATATATTCACTGACAACTGCGGGGGACAAAACAAAAATGGTGTTTTAGTTCATTTTCTTTTATCCCTTGTAAAAACAGGAAGGTTTTCAAAAATCATACATCATTTACCTGAGCCAGGTCATAGTTTTCTGCATTGTGATAGGGATTTTGGACAAATAGAAAAAAGGAAGCGAAGAAAAGAACTAATATACCTCCCGGAAGAATGGTATTGTTTAGTGGAAAGCTGTGGGAAAAAATACGTGGTGGAAAGAGTCACCCAAGACATGATTCGTGATTTTAAGTCACATTTCGGGCCATATTTTAAAAAAACATGTGTCGTGAAGAAAAAACCTTTCAGTATTTCAAAGTATAGAATTTTCAGTTATGACTCAGAAAATCCTGAAAAGGTTTTTTGTTACAGAAAGCCACAATATTAATACGGTGGAAGGTTATCATTTATACAAAGGAGAAGGAACTCTGGTGGATATAAAAAGTGCTCCTCAGGCATATAGCGAAGAGCTTCCATTAAAATGGAAAAAATATGATAGTATAATGCCTCTAGTATACAAATATGTTCCCCAAGTTCATCTGGCGTTTTTATGAAAATATAAAAAAGAGCAGAAAATGATGACGATTCTGATTAACTTTTGTTTATTTCAGTTGGAGCCTACTTTTTTTGCTGACTATGTGTTATTATTATTTTCAGTTTTGTTATCTAAGATGTAACTGATGATGTTTATTTTGTTAAAATTAAAAAAAAGTATAATCACAATAAGTTTTGATCTCTATTTACCTTTCTCAGGCATACCATTTCTATATTGGTGGTAAGAATCAGCTATGTGCACTTTTAAATGTGATTTAAAATGTATACTAATTAATATATTCCAATTAAAAATTACTAGAAATATGTATTTTCAGTCAATAACAACGTGGAAGTAACAAAAACTCATTTAAATTGAAGAATAAAATAATGACAGGTTTTTTCTCATTTTTCTCGAAATTATGTATATTGCACATACATGGTTCTTGCACCGACCCTTCAATTGAGAAATAATACTCTGACAGTTGAATTTTATTTACAATGTATCGACATTTAAATATGCGACCCACATGGTAGCCCATAAAACTGAATTTGCATTAACATAACATGTATTATGGAATAAGAATTAAAAAAAATATTTAATTTTGTTAATATGCTTATGTTTATTGAGAGCAAAAAAAGATCCCACTGAACTGAATTAAAACTAATTAATACTAAATGAATTAAATACATTAAATATAATTAATAACACTGATTTTTAAATTTACATTTACATATTAAATCTAATAAATAGGATGCATTATGGAATAAAAATTAATTAAGAATATTATTTTTTGACTATGTGTAGGTCTATTGAAAGCAAGTAACATACCATAAAACTGAGTTAAAACAAATTAATAATATATTAAGGTATATACAGCAGTATATAGTTAAAACGATTTCAAGTAGCTACATTAAAATTAATTAATAAAGTTTATTTTTAAATTTGAATTTACAATATAAAATAGATAATATACATGTAGTAATGCAATGTAAATGCTAATTAAAACAAATTTGAAATGATTTATACATTTAAACTGTTTAAATTAATTTCAAGTACTATATATATATACCATTTACGCGAATAAATACAAATAACTTTTTAATTCCGTTTTGCAGAATCGTTGGTATTTCAATTACGCTTTAAAATATATTAAATTATAATAAGCAATTGCACATACAGAATATGAATTTACCAATATATTTTTTATTAGATGCAATTAGCAATTTTTTTCAGGGTGTTCAAAGCCATGATGACGGCGTCAATTCATCAGCTAAATTTTTGTGTAATAATAGAATCAGAAATGTAGACATTTACTTAGCGTCCTTGAATATTTTCTGAAATAGAAAGACGAACGTCTGCTTTTTTGATCGTTAGTAAACTCTACTCATAACATAATTCTAAAACATGTCCAGATCAATAACCAATTACTACCTCAGCGATAATTATAATAATGTAGCCGAAAGTTTAGTAATTATAAAAAAAAAGTTTCAGACCTAGACAATATCAGCGGAGACTTGGTTGAAATGAGATTTCTCAATTTTGATGTTTGTTATATACCGTTCATATCTTAATACCAATAGTTCAAACAAAAAAAATACACGTAAACTATCATTGCAAAGAATTTAAACGTAACATTTTATTGCTGAGTAATAAACAGACTAGAAATTCTTTTTTAATTTTTCAAGTCGTCGAAGCAACCACCTGAAATTTAGAGATTTGTTAGATGTAGAGAGATTTGATGTAGATATATCAAAAATAGTTTATAGTAATAGTATTATGTACTGCTATATTCAGAAAAAGATTTGAAACTTTTTATTTGATTTATGAAAAAAACAGGGTTGATAAAAAACATGTTTTTTTTAAAAAAAACTTCATGTGTTTTGTTTAAAACTGTTTTTTTTTGTTTAAATTGGTTTAAACCACCTTGCAAAAAAACATTTTAAACCATTTGTTAAGAAATATAAAGAGGCGCAACATATATGTATATAAAAGTGTTCCATATTGTTCTCTCATTCATCTTAATTCCGCGCACCCCACTATCCACATAATTTGTTGACCGTGTAGTGCCGCCATCATTGCCGTTTAGCAGAGTCACAACTCGTTGTTTTAGTAATTTTGATCTGTGCGACACTTTTTTGTGTTCGAAACTATGCTCTCGGAATTTTAAATAACATTTTAAACGTTCTGTTTCCATGGATATTTAACCAATGTATTTCTTAATTATTATTCTTTTTAACTGAGAAATCAAGTTTTTCTTTTAATAACTTCTTGTTTACAGAAAATGAAAAAAAAGGCGATAAACAGGTAAATAATTATTAATGAACACAAAACCAGTAAAAAACCAATACGATAGCGTACATATTGGAGGATACGAAAAATCGCATTTTAAAATTTATATTTTATTAAATGACTTTTTCATCATATTAAATAGGAAAAGAACAATCATATTATATTAATTGTATTATTATTATATCATAATGGTTTCGAAAAAACTAATTTTTCTACGACTGTGTAGAAAGTCTGGATTTATAACATAAAACGTAGTATATATAGAAGATAGTGTTTTACAGTATCCAGCATGACAAATTTTCGTATATATATATATATATATATATATATATATATATATATATATATATATATATATATATATATATATATATATATATATATATATATAAGTATATATATATATATATATATATATATATATAAGTATATATATATATATATATATATATATATATATATATATATATATATATATATATATATATATATATATATATATATATATATATATATATATATACATACATATATATATATATATATATATATATATATATATATATATATATATATATATATATATATATATATATATATATATATTTTAAACTGTTTACAAGAACCTAAGGAAGTAATTTTCCATCATAGATTTTGTGTGGACCTATTGGGTGCTACTGAAAATCATCGGACACAAAGTAGTTGTTAACTATCGGTGAGACACAGTTTTAGAAACGTTATTATTTAAATAGATTTCAATCGCAAACTCACAGTTTTTACTTGAAAGTGATAGAGACGTCCAAAATATTTTTTTCTAAAAGTACATACATACAGTGTGTATATAAAATTCTCACACATATCTAACGAAGGAAATTTTATATATATATGTATATAAAAAAACATTTAAGTAAAATTTATTTCAAACTTATTTGCAATATAAAAACGTCACCTTCTTAGATCTCTTTAGCGCTGTCATAGAAGCCGATGTTTTTTATGTTGCAAATCCTTATGAAATAAACTTTATGCAGATCTCGGGACTTTAATTCTATCTACAAACAAACATTCATGTTATATTAATTGTATTATTATTATATCATAATGGTATCCAAATAATTAATTTTTCTACGACTGCGTAGAAAGTCTGAATTTCTAACATACAGCGTAGTATAGAAGATAACGTTTTACAGTATCCCGTGTGAAAAACTTTTACTTTTCGCACTAGTGTGTGTGATGTTATTTTCATTTGAAATGAATATAAATCAAAACGAATGTTTGTTCCACAAGGATTTATTCTGGGGCCAACAATATTCTTGATATATACTAATGATATAGTACCAAATTTTTCAGACACAAAACTTTCATTATTTGCAGACGATACTAGTATAATAATACACGATGATAATAGAAACAATTTAATAAAAAATGCACAAACTTTACTAAAGAATATATCAGACTGGTTCCTTGCGAACAGACTTGCCCTCAATTGCAGTAAAACAAATAACGTAACCTTCCAACTACAAGGCGAAACAGACATTACTCTTAAACCAAATAATGAAGAAATACAACCTGCTAGCTCTACCAAATTCCTCGGCATCTATATTGACTCACAATTGAATTGGTCAGTACATATAACTAACCTAAAGGCGAAATTAAGCAAAACTATATATACTATACTAACGATTAAAAAATATGTTGATATTTTACCTTAGAATAAATAGTGTATTTTTCGTACTTTCAGAGTTTGCTACAATATGGAATTGGTGGAGCTAGCAATTCTGAACTGATATTTTTGATACAAAAAAAAGCAATTAGGGTATTATGCGATTTACCTCTAGAGAATCCTGTAGAAACTATTTTAAAGAGATAAAAATATTTACTCTAACCAACTTATATATTTACAGACTTGCTATTTTAATTCATAAAAATAAAGATTCTCTCGCTACACCAAGTAACATACATAACTATCCGACTGGACACCAAGATTACTTATTACCAAAATACAATTATCCTAGAACCAGAAAGGGGCCTCTATATTCTGGAATAAAAATTTACAATAAATTATCAAGCACAGCTAAAATCATTAAACTCTAAAGCTTTTAAACGTAAAATAAAAGAATTTTACACGAGCATGAATTCTATAACTTAAATGAATATTTCGTAGCCGAAATTTAAAACAGGAAGAGGTTATCATGGTTTTCTCATGTATTTTTTTTCTTTTTCTTCCTTTTGTCTATCTCATATAAATTCATTACGTTTGACGTGTATAATAAAAGTGCTCTAAAAAGACAAAATATAAATATTTTTATGTCTGTATATATTATATGTGTACAACTTAATTAGATTAATTATTACTGTATTATTAGGATCACTCGCTCAGTTGTGGCTTACTTCATTTATATGCATTTGCTTTCTGCATATAGAAACAATGCTATAGCTATTTGTTTTTGTTATTAGTCTATTAGGCGTATAACTATGTATGTATCTAATATAATATGACCATATATATTATATAAAAAAAAATCAATTTTCCCTACACCTTTGAGTAGGTTCTTTTATTGTATTATAAATTGTGTTTATTTTCACCACTATCTATTGTATTTATGGTAATAATGATGGGAAATAAATGTTTACTTACTACTTATTTACTTACTTACTTACTTACTTAGGTACTTTAAATCACTTCAAAAAAAAAAAACATGTTTTAAACTGTTTGAAACAACCTTGTTTTGAACATGTTTTTTTTTAAGTGTTTTAAACGTTTTTTAAAACACTTGTTTTTTTAAACATAACAACTCTGAAAAAAAAAGAAAATATTTATATCTAAACTGGAAATAACAAATTAATGTAATATACAAATAGTTAACTTAAGCTTCTAAGTGATTAACAGCAAATTTATATTTTGTACATTTTTGTCTTTCGATCATATATAAAGAAAATTTAAAAAGTAAGCCAGACTTACAAATTTTCTACATGCAAACATTTTAAACATTAATGTGTATATCACGAAGTAGACAGGCTAAATCCTAGAGTAGATCGATATGTACATAATATAAATACAAAAATATTTGAGTTGTGTAAATTTCCTGTAAATTGATTTACTAGATTTGCTAAAAAAGTTTTCAATAATATGAATTTTATTTGGATAGTTATATCAGCCGTATGTCAAATTCTTTAAATAGTAAGTTTTCAGAAAGTTTGGAAAACTTTCATGATTCGTTTAACGTTTAATTTTCAAAGGATTTAGCAGATGTTTTCAAGACTTTCTGTCTGCTTCGCTTTATATTATCCATTGTTTCCCCGAAAACACAGCAGGTATTTTATATGAATCGTTTATATCGTAGACATATCAGGTTACTATTTTATGAGAACCCAGGACAAAATCTGAATGAAGCTTGTTTGTCGGATTATGTTCAGTTAAATTCCTTCCTTGAAGCTTGAAAAGTCCCCACCTGTAACCCTTTGTGTTGTTTAATGCAGGGGATTAAAACCAATCGCAATATTTTGATGCTTTTTGTTTTTTTATGGAAAACTTCGTGTTTAATGAAAAAAGTCAAAGGACAAAAAACGTAACACACCAAGTTTTTTACCAAATAATATTTTCGAAGATTATGTTAAACCCTCAAGTCGATATGATTAAGGGATTAGAGGGGACGAATACTTCTTTACGACATAAATTTATTAATACATTATGTTCCAAGCACGAAATATAATTTTGGCATTTTTGGAATCTACTTTATATAAAAAACAGTGTGTAAAATTTTTTCATTTACTAAAAAGTTATTCAACATTAATGTTTGAATTAGTATATTACGCGCGAAAACACTGCTTGCAAGTCGATACAGTAACGTCACAAAACTCTAGTTCTAGAGCAGAAAGCAGGCAAAGCATCTTGTTCAATGTAAACAAGTGTTATTTGTGATTTGTGTTGTAAAATTTTAAATGGTCATTATAATGATCAGTTCTTCTAAATTATCATCATATTACTAGTACATCGTACTGATATGTGAAAATACTTCAAAAAAAATGTCAGAAAAAACTTTTGTTCAAGTTTCAAGAAATGGAAAACGTAGAAAAGTTTAGTTAAAGATGGTTAAACGGGGTGCATAGGAGCTTTCGAAAACAAGTTGCGTTTTTTACATGCGTGGACCATTTTAATGTGAGTAATTAAAAAAATAATATTATTAAAAATAAATAAGCAAAGGCAATAATAAATAATATGAGCAAAGTATATGGCACGACAAAAACAAGGATCCGGGGTTTCAAAAGATATTTATCATTTTTTTTCATGTTATTTTAGGGCAATAACGAAGATATCTTCCATCGTGGATTTTGTGTGGGCCCATTGGGTGCTACCGAAAATTATCCGACACAAAGTAGTTGTCAATTATCCGTGCGACTCATTTTTAGGAATTGTTATTATTTAAATAGATTTCAATCGCACTCACAGTTTTTACTTGAAAATGATAGAGACGTCCAAACATATTTTCCTAAAAGTACATACATAGTGTATATATAAAATTTTTACACATGTCTAACAAAGGAAATCTTTTATATACAGGGTGGAGCAATAGTGCGTCCGATTTCGATGTCTCGAGTTCTATGATAGCTAGGAACTTGATTTAAAAACATAAGTAAACTAGACGAAAAAAGTCTATAACCGAACTTGTTTTCAAATATACAGGGAGAGCCAAGACGATTCTACAGGGTCAAGTAACATTTTTAAAATGAAATGCCATGTATCGGAACATTTTTTGAAACCTCTTTGGCCTCCTTTCTCCTCCTGTATTATTATCGACTTTCTCCCAACCACTTGAATGTAATGATTTTTTTTTGTTAAAATCATACTTAACAAGAAATATTATTCTTTTTATAAAATTACACATTTTTGAAATTTACCTATACGGTGAAACACGAATCCAAAATAAAATTTAAAAACGGTGTAACTTTATAAAATTACAATACTTTTTAATAAAATTCGAAATCTTTCGATATATTTTCCATCTGATTCTGAAAAAAATAGTTACGCAAATATTTTTTTCACTATCGTCTAAAATTAACCTGGGGAAGCACTTAGTTTTTTCAACTTTTTTTCGCAAATTTCAATGGCAACTTCTTTTCTGCAAAACATCTTCATAGTTATGGCTTTTAAAGTATCGCTTGGGTCCTATGATCCTACTAAGATATGACATCAAAATTTCACCAGCCACCACTTCGATAAAGTCGACTTTTCCACTCGTCCTAGTTCCATTTCTTCCCCAATAAATAAATAAACAAAATTAGAATAAAAAGTAGAGTCTAGACATTGTTCATTTCTACGCCGATACTACTTGTGGTGACATTTACCTACGAAACAGTCATTTGTGCTGCTGTGATATCCCTTGGTTACAAAAAAATAGCAACAATACTAAACCATTTACGGTAAGTTTAAGTAATAAATTGTAAAAAATAATTATTTATATATCAATTTTGATATGATCATCAAATAACATTTATGTAATTAGAGCAGAAGTTAGTACTTTTCCGCTCGAGCCTAGAGGTAGCTGGAAAGTAGTCGAGGCCAACAACTATGCGGAGAGCAAAACGAATACTTTCCGCTCCGAGTAAAACACAATATTTTTTTTACAACCACTTCAGAAATGATCAAAAGTAGATGCTACCGCTCTGAGAGATTCCATTCTGTTGTTAGCCATATTAAACTATTTCCAAATTAAATTGTTAATTTTTGTGCCCTATCAGAAAAACTTCTTCTGGGCGCGAGTTGTAATGACTATTCTGCCTGTTCAGCGGTAAACTTACAATTTCTGTTCTCAACTTCAATGATGATCTTAGAGGAAAATATACAATTTTGCTGCTTCCAGTACTAATCCAAGAAAAATTTTGTTATAAATAAACTTTAATCATTATTCCTGGTGTGATAGTAGGTCCCTAATTTACCCGTGCTTCCCTGTACAAATTTCGTTATTAAATTTTATATGAAACAACTTTTTAAAGGGAATATGTTTTTTTGAAATTCAATAAAAAGTTGAGCATCTTATATGTCTCATATGAATATGATAATTTTTATTCACATGCGGAAGCAATTTAAATTTTTTAATCCGTCTTTTTACAATTTTATCTTTACTTCACCGGCCAACAAAAAACAATATACATTTTATAAATAAAGTTTTGAAAATGTGTTCTCTCGCATTTTTTCAAGTTAAAACGCTTGTTTGTGTGTTTGGAAAACGTCTTCTTAAAGTTACCTCTCGAATCCTTTGGTTCGGGGCTTTTTGTGTAGGACTGTTAATGGAATAGCTCTTATTTTTTCTTTTATTAAAGGAGAAAGGCGTGTTAAAAGTACTCTTTTGGCGGGATCATTACGATAAAAAGATAACCATCAACAAAATAAATCGTGCAAGAGAATACGATTTATTTTCCCCAAGTAAAATCAATCAGGCTACATTAGTAACATTGTTTTTGACATCTAAAATATACAGAAGAACTTTATATGGGCATAGGTAAATTTTTCAAAGCAGCGAATGACACGCTGTATTTTAACTTTCATATTGTTTACGGACTCAGTAGTTGACAGCTGGGTGCTTTCATCAGAATTAAAATTAATAAATCGTCTCGGAGTTGATAAATTCTCCACAATATTACTGTTCTCGAGATTTCTATTTAGGTAGGAACAATATAATAAGACTGTCTCGATTAGATGAAACTCAGAACAACATATAATGTTGAACGCTTTTGGTTTATTTTTAGGGAACTAAAATGCTAAATCTGAAACAATCACTTTGTAAATTCATTTAATAAATACTTTTTTAACATCAAAATTAACTGTGGCTTATTCTACCGAACAGAATATTTCCAGTTTTGTATTATAATTATTATAATTTCCTATTTAATAAACGCATAAAGTAACAATAAAAAGAGAGGTATGGCCGTGATGTCAATATAATGTCATGTCAAGTCCAAAAGGGCTTTTATAATAACACTCAAGCTCTTTCTCCAAATTTACTGATTAAATACTTATAGTAATACTACAATAAATATAGTTTAAAAAAACTAAAAAACACGCTTTTAAAGCACATCAAACTAAAAAGTGAAAAAATAATTATTAATATAAACTGAAAACAATAATGAACGAAAAATACTTGTATTATTGTGAAAAAAGCGTGGGTTGCTCGATATACGAGAAAATATGGCACAAAGCGCCCCACGCTTTTTCTACAATAATACTAGTATATTTCGTTCATTATTGTTTTTCAGTTATATTAATAATTATTTTTCACTTTTTAGTTTGATGTGCTTTAAAGCGTGTTTTTAGACATTTTTTAAACTATATTTATTTTTTCACTTTTAGTTTGATGTGCTATGAAAGCGTGTTTTTAGTTGTTTTAAACTATATTTATTTTGCTTATTGATGCTGATATTGTAACATATTATGATCCAACAGATATTTCTGAAAAAATATATTATTTTATTTCAGCCGTGGGATTTGAACTCACGCCCGAGAAGTCTGTCGTTTCGCGTCGACTGCCTTAGCCCGCTCGACCACCGCGACCTGGCTGAAAATCGCGGAACGTACTTACATATTAAGCCTTTGCTCTCACGCAAAGGATACGTGAAAAAGGACTGGCGATCTGATCAGGATAATGATATAAACTTATCAAATTATTGTATTGTTACCGGTTCTTCGCAAGTGTACAGAAGTTTCAATTTAATCTTGTCCGTTTAAAGTGGGTCAAAATCGAGTCAAAGAGTCGGTTACAAACAAACAAACAAGCAAACAAGCAAACAAGCAAGCAAGCAAACATACAGGTGAAGCTAATAAAAGCGTGTTAAAAACGGTATAACTTACTAATTGTAAATTAAACTGGATATAAAAAAGCAATGCCTCTTTCCCTTACCTTCATTATATGTTTTTAAAGTCAAAATTTCTACAACATGTAAACTTCTGTTTTTATACCTATATTAGAATTCTGTATCGGTTTGTACTTATATCATAGAAATTGCGAATATGTTTGACTCGCGAATATGTGTCATTTAATTAATATACAGAATGATCATTTTAGGCGACAAAATGATGTCACACTTGCTTATTTCCTCGGAAATTAAATGAACGTTTCCAGTATTCAAATAGAAAATCTTTTCTGAATTCAGCATTAATACTCTACACTTACCTTATACAATTTTTGAGATATCTTTGTTTCAGTTTAATACTAATTAATCTTTCCAATTATCTCACTCTATATCTTCGATTTATTTTTAATCTACATAAAATACATTCTAATATAAAAATTATGGATTTTTTATAATTATTCATATTTTACTGCTCATTGGTAGAAGTTACTAAAACTTGTTTGAACTTGTATATCAAAATTTTTTTAAAATAAGTGGATATTGTACGGTGAGCGGCAAAAATCGCAAGAGTTCCCGAATATATCAGTTTTATTTGTAGAAAATACACACTTTAATGCCAACTTCGATTTACGGCCTTTATTTCCTTTCGAGTGATGACGTATCAACTTTGACACCTTACATAAGAAAATTTACGAGAAAAAAATTGTTGAATATCAAGAAAACATAAATTTCAGTATAGAAATTAAACAAATAAAAGCATCAAATTAAGTGTTCATAGTGTTATCCATTGACCTCTTGACTATGAGCAAGTGTAAGTTACAAATTGTTCTAGAAAATTCTTTCTTTGATTTTAATCTATATTCGGTTTTTTAAATACTCTAGAATTTGTATTCGACTTCAAATAACTCCTAACTAAAAATAATCAAGACGTGTCTTGCTGATAGCAAATATTATTATTTGGTACATTAGGATATTTTTCGTTAGGGTCTAAAACTGCAAGTGCTGGAACGATATAATTTTGTACAAACTCTAAATACCATCCTTCTGTAAGGGGTTTCATCAAAGAAAAGTTATCTAACATTTTATTGTCCACTATTTCTTCCCAAACGTTTATTTTCTGTGGATGTTGTGAGAGTGCTTCAACCATCCAATTAGGATTCTCTCTGCTCCAGTACCTGCAGTTTTGTTGGTTAACTGTGTCATTTAGATAAAACGTGGTTTCGTTTGGAAAAAGTGTCTGAAGTTGGAAGCGTGGATTATTGTGACACATATCTATCACATTTTCTTCTTTTAATATTCGAAGTACTGATCTCGGACTTCTCGCACTGTGCACTTCCAGATGTATCAAAATGTCAATTTTCATATTTTCACTAATTTTCTGAGAGTCTCCAAATTTACTCTAAATCTTACTAACCATCGATTGGCTGATAGGCCACCTGGATACTTTATATTAAATAAATCGTTCTTGTATTTAATAAAAATTAAAATTTCTATCCGTTGTGTTTCTGTTATGAGGCCATAACTAAATTTGTAGACACTTTTTGAAAATAATTTGGTAATAAAACTAACTTGAATTTTTTATTCGCAAATAAGGCCAAGAAATCGAGTTAGCCTCCTAAAATGAACACTTACTACTTTCCTCTTCTGTCATCATTTGTTGAATGCTTTTCAACTAATTTTTATAAAAATTACTAAAAACTCGCGTTAAAAAGCCATAGTAAACATTAACGTTCAGTGACATGGATCTTACCCTACAATAGCGCCTGTCGTGGTGAATTGAAGCGTGGTAGCCCTCATTGCATTTACATCTTACATGCTTACTTTGCATCTAATTCTATAATATATGTATACCTGTGTATGTACATGTATTTTTTGTGTGTATATTTGTGTGTGTACTTCTGATCTTCTATCATTATATTTATATGACTAAAGTATTTAGTCATATTAAAGTATTATTCTTTGTTTATACTGTTTATGTACTGTTCATATACTGTTCATATACTGTTTGTATACTGTTCATACTGCTTTTATATGTTCTGTATTTGTATACTTTTATATCGTGTATGTTTTATATTTATATGACTAATATATGTATTATATTCTTTGTTTTATATTCTGTGTATACTGTTTCTGTACTGATTATATACTGTTTATACTGTTTTTACATGTTCTGTATTTGTGTACTTCTGATTTTATATCGTATATGTTTTATATTTATATGATTAATACCTACATGTATTTATTATATTCTTTGTTTAATATTGTTAATATTCTGTTTATATATTATTTGTATACTGTTTATACTGTTTTTATTTATTCTGTATTTTGACTTACCAAATGTAAAAATTTGTATCGAATTGGTCAATAAATATTATTATTATTATAATTATTTTCCTTTGGTTACACGTCGCTCGACAGTCCTCCCGTGGCCTCCAACGTCTCATGGGAGTCGCGCCAGCACATTAACCACTCCCTACATCCCGTAGGGTTTGTGACTATAGATTCCAGAATCGGAGAGAACCCAGAATGACCGCCTTCTGCATTTTGCCTATCAGCCACTCAGCTGATTTTTGGCGAGGCTGGTATGTTCCTCAGTTCCGAGAGCAGCGTACGCTTTATCCCCCCGAGTACACCGATAATTAGGACGACCATTTTGACCGAGTAGCCTGGGTACAGCAGTTGGAGCTCGTACCGGAGATCGCGATATTTGGTCCGTTTCTCCTTCTCCTTCAAAGTGATGTTTTTCTCCGCAGGTGCTGAGAATTCGATGATATACATCACCTTGAGTTGATGGTTGAGGAGGACTATGTCAGGCTTGTTGGCTTGGATTAGCCTGATAGTCGGGAACGAGTCCAATAAATACAGCATTTCTTATTCTCGACAACGGAATCAATATCTCCGGGGACGTAAGGCAGCACGGATGTCTGGTCTACCCCTTACGAGTGCCTTAGATTTTAGTATAGCACTCGTAACGCCGCGTAACGCCAAAATCGTGTATACGGGACATGCAGATAATATGTGCATGAGCGATTCCGACGTCTGACGGCAGGTCCTGCAGTTGATGTCAGGAACTTCTACACGCCACATGTAGCTGCAGTAGACCAAGGTGTTGATAACACTATCTTGGCAGGCCATAATGAATCCCTCGGTCTCCGACTTAAACCTGACTGACCTGAGAAAGGTGAATGGTGTTTATATGTTCTTATAGAAGACACCATGCTGGGGTTCATCGAGGTGCTGCCGAAACAGATTTTCTTGTTCGGCAGCTCTAATTCGGCTTTCAGTCGATTTTGCTGAATTTCAGTGACTGACTCTACATCAGCACCTCGCCGGCCACCTCGCCTGGTGTTGAATATGAAACCGAGTTCATCTACTGCTCTTTTCGCTGCCATGAAAAATCCTGCACCCACTCCTACAGTTTCGTGATGTTTTTACAAACCCGCAAGAGGGGATCTGAGCTCTTGAGGATATTACATATTCATTACTACTCTGCCAGGCTCAAGAGTCATCGTTGACGTGGGAGGTACACACGAGGAACGGACGATCTAGGATGAATACTCCTGTGAATATTCATCATCTTGCGGGTATCTCTGTCTAATTGGCGCAGCTCATCTACCGTCCACTTTACTACTCTGAAGGAGTAGAGCAGAACTGAAACGGCAAGCATATTAGTTGCAGACACCTTGTTCTTCCCCGAAAATTCGGAAGATCAAATTTTTCTGAGGCGGTGTCTGTACTTGCCGCGGAGAGAATCTTTTATTTGTGTTACATCCTGGATGTGCCTTTGTTGCAGACACAGATGTCTTAGGATGCTTCCGTCTGCGAGCTGCGCATCTTCAGAGAATTCCCTGCATCTTCCTCTCTTGAGGTGGACGACTGCACATTTGTCCAACCCGAAATCCATACCAGTTGCCCGCGTGTATTCTTTGACCATCCTAAGAACGTTTTGTAGTTAGCGCTCTCCGGAGGCATAAAGTTTAAGGTGTCCATATAAAATAGATAGGTGATCTTATGCCTCCGGTTGCTGGGTGGTCCACATTGATATCCGCGGATTTGGCGGAGCCCAACAGACAACGGTAGCAGTGAGATACAGAAGAGGAGAGGAGTCACCCTGGAAAACTCCTCTCATAAATGCCACCTGCTCTGTCGTGACCCTCTGTGCACCTGATGTTATGGTGAAGCGAGTCTTTCAGAGCGGCGGCAGCTGTTCTATGCATCTCACCAGTGGTGCTGGTACCGCAAGACATTCGAGCAAGTGCAACAATAGCTCGTGCGATGTTGTATCAAATGCCTTGCAGTAAACAATCCAGGCCATCGATAGATTCCGCTTGTATTGCACAGAATCCTGCGTAATACAGCGGTCTATCAGCAGGCTGTCCTTGCAACCTGCCATGCCTTTTTGGCACCACGCTGTTCGTGTATCTTTGCCGCATCGGTTGGACAGTACTTCTTATAAAGAATGCAATTAAAAAAAAAAACAATACAAGAATATGGTGTAATTTCAATTAGAAAAGTTCTCCTGTGACACTTAAAAATGTTCAGATTCAAAGTGTCTTCGAAATGTCTAATCGGCGATTGTTATTAACAAATTGAAGAGGCTGTGCGGGAGGTAATGGATATTGAAAGACAATGGTTCCAATATTCAAGCAAATTAGAATTAATTTAATAATATTTAGAGGTCTGCCGTTAGAGGATGAACCAGGGAATTATAAGTCATCTTTCAAGCATCTTCATCGAATGGTTATTATATTTAATTAAGTATATACGTACAGTTCAGATTTGTCTTTTCGGGTGAAACTAATAGTAAAAATCGAAACTGCAAGGAGAAGCAGATTGAAAGATAATTAGAAAGAATAAAACCTGAGAAACAGAAAGCGACGATGACACTAACCAACATAATTATCGATAAAGACAGCCTCAATCTGGCAAAAAATAAGGAGCTATCTTTACACGTTTTCCTAGCCCATCTTTACTTCTCGTAATACATGCTTTGGATATTTTATATGGCATTTAACACTACATTTTCTATAATGCGTCTACTAAGTATACCATATATACCTATTTATCTATGTAAAATCTGTTTATTTGAGGTAAATAAAGATATGTATGTATGTATGTATGTATGTATGTATGTATGTATGTATATATGTATGTATGTATGTATGTATGTATAGATTCCAAGTAAAGGTCAAAATCTCATTTATTTATAAAAAAACAAACGTAATCTACATAATCTTAATTTTCAAATTTAAACGTATTTGTTATCAAATAGAACTATTTGATGTTTATTTTCAGCGCCAGTGAAATTTTATCCCAATAGCAGTTTAAAGTTTTAGTAAAAACACTTATTCAATAACATTTTATTTCAAGCTCTAGAACTCTGTGACATTAGTTTACATGAAACGGAGAGAACATATATATGCGAATCATGTTAACGTTATTACTTTTTTCGTGTCAAAAATGTTGCTGTATCGCTTAGTATAGATTAAACTCTTTTGTTCTCTTGTATATTTTAAACCTTATCAAATGTCAAAGCTATTTATTTTATTTCTGTGTGTTTAGAGACCACAAAGTGGCATTTTACGTAATTTGAAAAACGGGCCAAGAGCAAGTGTTTTAAAATAAATTTGTTTAGTCGACTACACTCGAGCGAATGAAAAATTTTCGAACCATTGTATAACTGATGATTACCATTTTTCTTCCTGGGACATTTGTGCTATTTGTTACTCTTTCCAAGACACTAACTTGCCTTGTATGTAAATACTGTCGGCAACTTCAGCAAAATTTATTAAAACAAGATGATAATTCATACATTTTTAAACTTTTAAAAGCCCCATTAGGCTAATTAATCTGAAGTAGCTTTTAACGAATCATAATTTCATTGCATGTTTTTTGGTTATGTCTTTCTAAGGGGTTTAATGCATCTGCTTAGCGTTACTTGTCCATTAAAACTTAAGAATATTGTATTAGTATTGGCATGGTAGCCAAGTGGGTGAAGCGTCTGTAGCTATTTACTCGGTACCGAATATCGATGATTCGAATCCATCCCGAAGCAAGTTAGAAATTTTATTTGTAATTTATTTTGGATTAAGATGGAGGAGGGAATTGTCGATGCCCTAGAGTGGTTCGGACTCCACGATAAATTGTAGGGCCTCGTCTCTCTTTACTCGACACAAAATCCTAGGTCTTTCTGGGAGTTACTTCGGTGACTTGAGAGGCGGTTAAGAAAACATTTTGTACGAATTTAATTTTAATACAGGGCAATTTGATATTTAAGACAAAAATGACTGCTAACTTTTATTAATAAAAAAATAATTACGTACAATTCGATTTATTTATTCACTGTAGATATTTTTGTAATGTAATATATTAAAAAGTGTGCTTATTTTAGAAAATCCAGATGATTTCAATAGAATTCATATTACCGCCGAAAACGACAAAAATGTGATGACATATCAATATGCGGTCAATACGAGTCTGGACCATCAGGTGGGTTTTTCATACATTATAACTGCAGTATAGCTTTCCTAACGGCCATAAAATATTGAGTCGTCTTCATAAAGTGGTTTCAAATAATCTAATTTTCTAGGAATCTAAAATGAGAAAAGAACATGTCTTTTAGAAAATCACTCTTACTCGACTCTGACGACTCTGTAAAAGACAAACATTTTATCCCTTCGAAGGAAGATTCTGACACTGAATCGGAGTTATCTGTATTAGGTTTGTCGAAATTATTATTGAATAAGGCTTTAGTCTATTTTTTATAATTTGTAGATAAAAATGAACAATGTGACCAACAAAATCAGGAACTTTCCACAACTGCTGTGAAGAAGAAGCGAAATAAAATACCAAAGCCAGAAGAATGGAAATGCAATGCTAGACAACGGAAAAGACAGAAGGGAGAGACATATATTTCGATGAGAGGGAACAAATTTATGGCTCGTAAAGTAAAGAAATAAAGATTGCAGCAAGTGTCCAAGAAAATGCAACCAAAATTTTGATGAGGAACGTAGAAAGAACATACATCTGGTTTTCTGGAGTATTGGGGACGTAGAAAAGCAGCGACAATATATTAGTTCTCTAGTTCAACTGACAGATAAGATAAGCAAAAGAACATTGAATGAAGTATCTAGAAGAAAAAAAACAAACAGATATGTCTTAATAAAGGATCAAGATAAAATTGAGGTATGTCAGGGATTCTTCTTGGCAACTTTTGATATATCTGAGGGTTTCGTTAGAGGAGTATTAAAAAAAGAGATGATCACAATATTATTATGAAAGACAAGAGAGGAAAAACACCCGCCGGTGTTAAAGCGGCCAGAGGAAAAAAGTTATTTATTAAGGACCACATTGGGTGTTTTCCTACGGTACCCTCTCACTACTGCCGGAAGGATACAAACAAGGAATATCTTGCTGCTGACTTAAATTTACAAATCAGGTATTCACTTTATGTCGAAAAATGCCAAGAAATTAATATTGAGCCAGAAAAGCTGCGGTACTATAGGCATATATTTAACACCTGTTTTAATTTGTCATTTCATACACCAAAAAAATACATGTGTGACAAATGCTTTATATTTAACCAGCTTAAGCCTGAGGAAAAAGATTTGAATCAAAGTGACCATGACAAACAGCTGAAAACAAAAGATCTTGCAAGACAAATGAAAAACAGTATTAAAGAAAGGGCTATACAAAGAGATTGTCACTTGGCAGAGTTTGATCCTGAGGCAGTTAGACACTGCCCTCAAACAAATGCCAAGAAACTATTTTACAAAAGGCGATTAGCGGTGTACAACCTTACAGTATATAATGCAGCAACAAGAAACGCTAATTGCTACATGTGGCACGAAGGCATAGCGAAACGTGGATCAGTTGCCTCCTGCATCTGGCATTATCTAAATAACATTGAAAAATCTAATGAAGTAAATTTTTTTTCCGACACATGTGGAGGGCAAAATCGGAACATTAATATGTCCGCAGTGTTTCTGTATGCTGTTAACCATTTAACTTTTCCTATTATAAACCATTTTTTTTTTTTAACCTGGACATTCACAGATGGAGTGTGATTCAGTACACGCTCACATTGAAAGAAAAAGCAAAAATATAGACATATTCCATCCTTCTGGGTGGTATACGGTTGTGAGGATGGCATCTCCAAAATATCATGTCATTGAAATGGACCAGAATATGTTCCTTGACTTTAAAGAATTACAAAAACAAGTGATAAAAAACCGTAAAACTGACAGTGATGGCCATAAAATTAATTGGTTAAAGATTGTTTGGCTTCAGTTTCGGAAATCTGACCCTTCAGTTGTGTTTTACAAATATGAGATGGATTCGAAAGAATTTAGTAAATTCGAGGTCGGCCCAGCAGTAGGAACGAGAAAAAAGTCAGAGATTTCACCGTCCAGATGCTGAATTTGTATTGAAAAAAAGTGTATCATCAACAAGTTCCTATATATGAAAAGAAATTAAAAAATCTTATGGAACTCTGCTCTGACAAAATTATTAATGAAAACTATCACTCATTTTACAAAAGCCTTGTGCCATCATCTCAAATTGATACTAACCCTGACAGTAGCTCCTCTGACTTGGAATTGGATTAGAAGCGATGGAATATTTTATTTTTATTAATATTATTTAATTATTAGTGTTTTTGTGTGTTTTATAATAAAGTATTAGCGATTTATTTTTATTGCAGTTTTAAACTGTATACTTGTGCTGATTAATAAAGAGTATTTCTAACATATTTTTTATCTAATATGTTTTCAACACATAAATATTGACATTCCTTTTCTAGAATGTAACTACCCTATATAAAAAGAGATTAGTGACACAAAAGCGTATCTACTTTTTTTTTCAAAAAATCTTAAAAAATGATAGTGCCCTATTATAATTATTTAAAAAATTCCTATACACTTTAGTTTCCGTTAACAGGATTTATCATATTTTTTAAGTGAAGTAATGATTCCTCAAATTATCTGGTCGGTACAGCAAAACTAAAGTAAAAAAATTAGTTTTTAAGGATTTTCTCAAAATGTAGTTTTCGTAGTTACGCTTCTGTGACACTAAACCGTCGAATTATTTCTTATAGAATTTTGAGTTCTATAAAACAAGATGTCATAGTCAAACCAACAACATAAAATTTTCTTGTTTTAAATTGTACGAAATACTATGTCCCCTTTTAACACAAAAGCATAATTGTTTTTGCAAATATCGTCAGCCATTATTGTGTTTCTGGCTTGAAATAATTGTAGTACACAGCTTTAAACTAACGCGAAGTAAAATGGCACATGTATATATAAAATGTGCATAATATTGATTTTCTTTAGTGCTCTAGAAACTCAAACATCTGTTAATCATTCGAATGATCTTGAAAATCCAGTTTTACAGATCAACAGCTTCTCATTTCAAAACATATGCAAAAAATTAAAGGTTTTGATTCAACTGAAAGCAGTTTGAAATCTAATCTATGTTTCATATTTAATTTCAAATAGTTTCTAGTTTTTAATTTTTTTTTTAAACAGTTAGTACAATATTCATAGAAACAAAGTCGTATCAATAAATTTAACCAGTCAGGCAAACACAAATTTTTACAAACCTGATTTATTTTTTTTAGGATACTGCTAACTGATGACAGAGGACCATTTGTATAGTTAATGTTTATATATATATAATTCTTCTGTCCGTGTGTATGTAACTGAATCTTCCTAAACGGCTGAACCGATTTTGATGAAATTTTTTGTGTGTGTTCCAGTGGATTTGAGAATGGTTTAGATTCACAATTCAGTCCACTGAAAAAATGTTTATTTAATTAATTTTTTATTTATTTGATCTTCCGGCAGGATAACGTCTGTCGGGTCCGCTAGTATAAAACAAAATTTAAAACTGGAAAACATTGGAACTGAGGAATTACTGATAAAATTTATTTAAACATTTAATTATAATAATATTATAAATTAGTGGGAATAAGGCATCTAACAGAAAGAAACTATTAAAAAAAAAAGATAGAATAGAAGCATAGACGAAAAGATAGATAGAATAACTCCGAAACACGTGTCCGTACCTGCAAAATTTTTTTGGGGATATGTCACTAAACCTTTTTTGTTAGACTATTTTTTTATTTACTTTTCTCGAGATTTCGCTATATTTTTTTAAATGTAATACATTATTTTAAGTTCAGAGTAAAAAATTGATATGCTTATGATGAATTTAACTCACGTGTTTTAGATTTTGTTCCGCGAACATTTTGATGATAGAAGTATTTGCATGAAAATTTTTTTGATATTGATAAAATTCTCTGGCTCCTAATTTCTATTTGCTACCAAAATATTGTTATCTTATAGTGTATAAAATTTTTTATATATTTTTTTATTACTATCTCATACAAAATGATTATTAACAGGTATTTTTACATTTACACAGCTAATGCATCTTGGATGTACCGAATCTGTTGTTAAGGCTATGAAAGAGAGAACATTTTGGGCACACTAATTTGTTACAGAATATGGTTTATCAAAGTGATTTAAACTACTATATTTGCAACAATTTTTAAGTTTTATCGTATCATATACTGCACAAACATCATAGTTAACGAATGAATAATTTTGTTCCATAATTTTACAAAAGATTTCCTTTTCGATTTTTCTTTGCTGTTATCATAAAGAAGAAATGTGGATTTAAAGACGCTCAAGTTATTTGATTCTTTTACTACCATTTTTATTTAAAGATATGTACGATCACTATGCTAGAAAAAAAATCGGTTTGCTCTAAGCAAGATAACTTCACTTATAAAAGGTTGAAAATCTGTGTTTGCCGCCATTTACTAGATTAGAAGTCTCTCAAACATGCTGCTCTAAAACACCCAAATGTTACTTCGTGGCAAGCTATGTCAAAAATAAATTTATGTCTTGAAAACAGTCGCTGGTATAATACGAGTTTTTTTTCTTATCGGATTAAAGATTTTGCGTTATTATCCTCCTTTTATAAATAGTCCACTTTCTGAGATGGTTTGAGGATAACAAAGTTCCATTTAAATTGAAAAATCTTTCTAGACTTCTTTTTACGTAAATAAACATAGAAAATCCTCAGGCAGTCTGAGTAGTGTACACGAATAAAGGTTGTTTGCCTTAAAAGTTCATGAGAAATATGACCTGGGGTTATGACAAATAATTTTAATAAAGTGTAAGTCTCTTGTATACACAAGATAAGTCTGTCATCTGTTATCTTTGTGTGACGAAATCGCCACATCAAGCCCTACTCACAGAGATCCAGATTTAATCCAACATTTATTAGACGGTCATTTATTTCTGACCCGAATCATCCTTTTCAACCCCCCATATTCCACATGTCTCACAACAGGATACTTTGTAAGTGAAATTGTTATTAATGGCACACTTTCGTGTTTTTTAATTAAAAATTTACAACATACTCCAGAGACACGATATTTCATTACGTTTTCATAAGATACGTTTAAGTTGCAAGAATTGGTTTAAAACCACCTCATTAAAATGCGGCGAACAAAAACATTTAGTTCTTTTTGTGTTAATTTTTTTTTCCCTCTAATTTCTTGAAAACTCATTATTTCTTATTTCTTTTAAACAGTAAGTCGAATACTGATGTAATACACAGAGTGTCTAGCAATTTTAACATTCATTGACTTAATTCTGCTATTCTGCAGTAATTTATTTTTGATATAATTTCTTTAAATACTTCGTGTCATGAATTTAAATATATTTTTTTTTATGGATTTATATATTATTTTTTTTTAGTAGCTGTCAAAAAATGTCCTCGTTGAGATACACAGACACAATCCTAATACGTAAAAATAAATTCAGTTAGGTTTTACCTTAAACTGTTAACAATCCCAAACCACAGTAAATGTTTAAATTATTCTTCATTGGTTGCTTGACATATATTTCAGAAAATTTCTCATATCCGCATAAGACACATATACAATTTACTTTTTAAATTATTTCGTCAAAAATAGTCTGTAGAATCAAATCTTGAGGCCTAGCAGGTTACTCCATTGGTGCCGTTTTACCTAAGTTGCACAGTATGGTTGTTGTGCCATCTTGTTAAAATCAAAGCATGTTTAAGAACATTAACTTCATTTGCTTGCTGTACGTTTGTATTTTTATCGTAAGCAATACAAGTTATTATATTTTATGCAATGCCGGCAAAATATTGTAATCCTAGTTAATGGTGTGTAGTAGATATGTTGATGGGAACTACAACAAATTGAATGGACCACAGAAAAATCTGTGACGATCTTTGACAGTCGTACCTTATCAAACAACATATAATTCACCAGTGGTTAATTATATTTGCAATATAATTATTAAAATATGTCCTATATGTCTTTGTAGCCAGTCGTCAGATGCTTAGAAGTTGCGCATGTGCGTATTTTTAACTTTAGAAAATCCTAACAAAATTTATTGTTGGCTATAGATTTCGTATTAATTAACATGATATAGAAGGTTTTTCCCTAACTTATTAAGTCTCATAAATTATATAAAGATAGTTTTGCTGGAAAAATGATTTCGCAGGTATAACGATATGTATACAAACAAGTCCATTTCATTGATTTTATTGCCGATCGGGCAATTCAGTTACAATTAGAATTTCTCAACATAAAAACGAAATGCAAAAAATGTTCAGTTTTGAACGAACTTTAATTAACGCTTAACCGATAGCATGAAGATATACTTAGCAATTTATCGTTAGATTCCTTGCTGACAGCCGACTATCATCGTTCTACCTGAAGAATATTCCTCGATTGGAGCTTCTCTGTCAAGGCGTTTTTGCAATCCAAATTTTGTTTCTTTCGTGAATAAAAATTTTATTGGTAAATAATCATAATCTGAATTTAATATATTGTATGTTTCATTTGAAAATTAGTAGAAAGATTATTTATTTATATCTCTAAACAATCTACGAATGATTTATATGCATAAAACAAAACGCAACTTTAATTGGTAAAGATATATGTTTTTCTTAGATAGATAGTAGATTTATTTAAATTAGGTATATTTTATTTCATTTAAAATATTTTTTTTATATGTGTCTATACACACAGATATTTTTTTCCTGATACTAGTTCAAAAAAGTGTCCCCCTTTATAGTGTTCTGAGTAATATGGCTTGCAATAATAAAGGGTGATTCATTAGCCTCTTTACAAACTTTGGCAATGAAAAGTAGATTTAATTTCATGAAGAAATGTTCATACAAACGTATCTTCTTTCAGAAGTTATACTGTTTTTAAAAATTTTAAGTTGAAAAACGTATTAGCGATGACTTTGCATAACAAAATTTAGTTAAAATAATCACCTGTCAAAAGTAGTTTGTATATGTCAAAATTTACTGTCACGATTTATTAAAAATTTGTATTTGTGCAATTTTACTTAGTAATGAATCCATTTTTATTTAGAAGACTTCACATGACTGGTATTATCGCTCCTCCTAGATCCATATGCCCGCATGATGTAAATGTTCAAGATCTTGAAAACGATATAAATGATGTAACTGAACAACCGGAAACCAGTACCAGACGCATAGCACAATTTTGGATTACCAAAAAGTTTTGTGTGGCGAGCAGTACATCACGCAAGGCTACATCCTTATCATCGACAAAGTGTACAAGCATTGCATCACGGATAGGCTCAACAGCGATTAAATTTTTGTCACTGGGTTTTGCAACAACATGCATAACAACTTTATATAAAAAATTCTATTGTCAGATGAATCCAATTTTTCAAGAGGCGGTATTAATAATTTCCATAATGACCACCTTTGGTCTCTGGACAATCTACATTCGACCAGAACGCGTAAGTTCCAGCAAAGATTTAGTGTAAATGTTTGAAGTGGCTTATTTAATAACATATTACTTATAAATGTTTTAATGAAAGTTTAAATGCAGAGGTACTAAAACTTTTTGAACATCACATTTTTTTGATCTTCTGGAACATGTTCCACTCCACCTAATACAAGATATGTTGTATCAGCATGATGCGGCTCCGCTCCATCGAGAAAGACAAGTGACCCAATGGCTGCATACTCATTTCCCAAATAAATGGACTGACGGAGATCCTATACCATGGCCACCTAGATCACCTGACATTAATCCTTGCGATTTTTATTTATGGGGTCACTTATAACGACTTGTTTATACCGTGGAAATAAATGATCGCAATCAATTATTGCAGAGGAAGCAAGATGCTGGAACTCATTAGAAATAATATGAATTTATTACACGTGCAAGAGAGTTTACTTCGTCGTTGCTAGTTATGTATTCAGGAGAATGGACTAATTTTTGAACACTTACTGTAGTCTAAATTTAGCTTTCTGTTTGTTACAACAAATGGTTTTGATTTTCTTAAATTATGGTTACTTATTAGTGTTCAAAGAGATAATTATTTTAAAAATGTTATACTCGTAACTTTTTGAACAAAGAAAGATAGGACCTACGTTTATATGAACATTTTTTCATGAAATTAAATCTAATCTTCAATGCCAAAGTTTGTAAAGAGAATAATGAATTGCCCTGTATATCATTAAATACTTATAAATATTATCGTAAATTAGTTTACTATTGTCCCAATTTTGAGGGTAATTAATTAAAAATAATGACGGTGCATTTCATAAGCACATACACAACCAACTATGTCAGAGAAAACGCTTAGTACAGATAAATTTGCAGCGAATTTCCAAGGAAATTTGGTATCATCATGTTATAACAACAAACAAAGGATCTGTGAGCGCCAGACACAACTAAAGTGGCTGACAGAGCATAAATTGGAAACTTCGGAAAATGTATTTAGTTGCATCTCACATAGTCAGCTTATTTGTTCGATATATTTTATTAAAAAATATGATATACACAGAGCAGACACAGTTTACTTGCAGGTCCTACTGGCAGTCAATATAACACAAGGGGATAATTTATATTACAGATGTTGTAGACCCTTTTACGCGCTTTTCCTTTGCCGCATATTTTCTCGGAAGTAAGCCGCAACTTAGATATTACCAAGAGATTTTCTTCCCCACATGTTTCCCGGAAATAGGGATATGATTAAAATCCTTCCAATTTTTTGTTTATATAAATTTCTATTTCTCTTCTCCTGTATCTTAAAAAGATGTAGAAAGATTTTGACTTACATGTTATGCATATGCATAAAAAGTGTTTCCGTTTGGATAATTCTTAATCAAATATGCTTAAATTTTGAGAGACTGATTTTTTTTTTTGGATAAAAGATCAAATTTTTAGAAAAAACCGGTTTTTCAATTTGCCGACGTTCCGGTTATTACCTTCTTCAGGGCAATTAAAAATTATTTTTCAGCTTTTATTTACCATTTGCTAGTTTTGAAGTGCTTCAGAAATGAGTGTCAGCGATCCGTAATAAGTCTATCTCTGGGCTTTGGTGATTGGTGGACGCTAATAAGTGATTAAAAAAAATTTTCGCAAGTATATTATCTCATAATGATATTTTTATAATATGTAAAAGTTATTCTTATATTTTAAAACCTAAAAAAGATTGTTTTCAGGTTTTAAATATTATTTATATAATTCTTTATTTCTTCCTAATTATGATTTTGGATTTTTGTATTTGGTTAAAACTAACTGGTCAGTTTTAATTTCGGTTTTAAAAATAACTACCTTATTTTAAAAAGTGACTATAATTTAATTTTTTTATCTACGGTGATGATAATAATTCATAAATGACCAAAAATACTTCAAGAATGACAAAAAATTATAAGATATAGAATAAAAGTGATCAATTTGTAAATGATCAATCTCTAAATAGATTAATGTTTTAATTTTTTTCCCTGGTGTACACTATTCTCTTCTTTATAATGTTAAGATGACTAATTTGAGGTTAATCTGAAATTTATAAATGATAAAAAATATAGCAAAAATGATAAAAAATCACCGGTAAAGAGACGGATTTATAAATACCCTCTTATCATTCACCTCTAGATATATTAAATTAACAAATACGCTGCTATTGATAGTCGGTTTCACTATTTATTTAACAAATTCAAAATATCTGTTGTGGCCAGTATATATTATCCTGATCTAAAAAAAATCATTCTATTTAATTCTTCACTTTCCTCAATTAAATTTTAATAGCATACCTTGAAATGTTTAAGTAAAATTTATAAATAATTAATTTTCAGCCTCGTTCGACACTGTCAATAATAATTCATGTCATATATTTTAATAATTTCTTCTTATTGACATTGATATTTTTGTAACTAAATGAGACATTTCAAATGTCAAACTGCTACATTTATCCTAACCTCATTTTATGAGGGCAAATGTATAAAAAATTTCAGTTTACATCAGCTGTATTTAAGAATTGGAAAATATATTTTATTGGTTAGATATAGTAGACATGATTTGTAATCTTTTATCAAGTTTTCTTTTTTGTAAAGGCAAATACAAAAAAGTCTGGTCTCGTGGACCTCGTTCAGCTGGCCAATTTTGCTCATCACCGAATTTATCATTGTCTTTGGCCTTTAGAACAAGTGTACCAAATTTGAAAGCTTTATCTCAAAAACTATGGCTGCTATCGTAATACGACAGATATGCAGTCAGATTTTTTTCCATAAAGTCATGTTTTTTCAATATAATTCGTCGAGATTCGTCCAGAAATGCAATACAAATTTTTCAAAAAAAAATTTCTCGAAATTGTACCCTTTTTCTTCATTCATGCATTATGTTTCTTCTGGTGGTACCACAATCACCAAATTTAATGTGTCACCTAAAATATTGTTGAACATCTTAATTGCCAAATTGGGGAAGTCTCCCATTGGTATTTTTTGAGTTATCGAAGTCACACACACACGTACGCACGCACGCGCACACTTACACGCACACCCACACGCACACACCTACACGCACACACCTACACGCACACACACACGCACATACCCACACGCACGCAACCACACGCACGCACCTACACGCACCCACACCCCCGCAGCCTCGCGACCGCGCCCGCGCACCCACGCACATTCATACGCACACACACACAGCACGCACGCCCGCACGCACGCACGCACACACACATACATCCACGAACCGACAGACATCATTCGGAAAATAGTCAGGATGGATTCAGGAGGGTTCAAAACGTATATATCAATCAAAATTTCGAGATCGAAAAAATCAAGATTACTATACTTATATTAGGTATAAGAAAGTAAAAAGGATGATTCTTATAATCTGTTTTGTTTAAAGTAAAGGGATTTACTTTGTACACAGTTAGCTCACTTTGTTTGTTCGTCTGTTGTTCTACATTCACCTAGTTGTTATTCCACTACCTCCAAATAAATAGGTTGTTTTAACAGACTGTTCGAAATGTTATTAGTTTAAAACACTTCGAATTGGATTCAATTAATTTGACCAATCAAAGCAGAATTTCAAATTTGGAGCTTTTCCAAATTGTTTGCGTTTACTATTATCAAACTGGCTCGTTGGTTTTGCCACTGATTGTACAGGTAAAATACAGAATATGTGAGGACTGGGTAGTTAAAATACACGTTTTAAAAATTATTTCATTCAATAATTTTCTTACTACTGTGGTCGGAAGAAATCATGTTATCTGTTTCTCGATTTAACTCATTAATGTGTCACTAAAAAACATTTAAAATTAATACATTTATGGCTTATAATTAAAAATATTCTCCCTTTTCATTCTATTCCTCTGTATAGTTTATGTAATGAGTTTTTATACCTGTTTCGTTTTACGGTCATCTTAAAAGTAACAATACCTACTCACATACAGTTCTCAAGTAGTCTTATATTCTAAAGCTCTGTTATATGTAGTACAAAAAAAAACAGAAATTAGAGAATCCTAAAACTACTGGAGTTCATAAATCCTGATTTTATGTCTAGTAGAGACGGAAACAATTTAAAAGAGCCTTAAACTTTTATATACGAATTTATATTGTAGAAGAAGTGTATTCCAGAAACCATAAATAACCTTGATATTCCAACACAAATTAACACAGAAAATTTAAAAGATCGATATGTTTGCGAGCTTTGTACTTTTATTTCCACTGAAGCATCTATTATCTAAAATGGAAATATAATAGACGATATCGTCCCAGAGAGAGTTTCGTATTCTAATTATGTTATTTTGGCGAATGAGGTTTCTTTATATTATATACAATGTAAATATTAAAATTTTACTTGTATACTTTTGGTAGTAATTTCCTTGTAATTTAATTTATTTATGAGATACTTGAACATTGCAATTCGGATAAAGTAAGGATTTTCAATGTCTATAGAAAATGATACCTTCCTTTAAGAGGATAACAATAGGTCTTTTTGTATAGTGTTTACCTTATAATAAATTTCAATGAAAATAGACTATGAGAAATATAATTAGACAAAAACTAAGCTCTTCTAAATACGTTACAAAATTGAAAATTTTATAAATTATTTAACCGCAAGTTAGGACATGAATTCTATTAAATTACTCATAAAGGTATAATAGAAATTATTAATACCAACGTATTCCAACAGAGAAAGTAAAAGTTAATTTACAATAGTTTCAATACCAGAAATAATACTTAAATAGCTACAAACGTCGAAATCCTCTCAATTTATTCAATTGAAGATTGAATAATTTTTTGCCACTACACACTTCTTAATGATTTATAAATTTGTATCAGGCTAAGAGAAGTGATTAAGCTTTAATTACGATTGCCCACTAGTAAAGGATTTTTTATTACATAAAAGGAAATTCCTCTTGAGGCCGTTGTGCATACTATTCACAGACCGGTTTCTGGTTTCATGAGTGCGGTATATACACAATTACGGCATGAGAAATCTACGACTCACTAGTCTCTACATGAAAGCAGAGAACAAATGTGTCGTAGTAAACTCCATCTACCAGTGTTAATCATATTCACATCATTTTCTTATTGCTTTGGATAAAAAATCTAATTTTCATGTCCAACATATTTCACTGAGTTTTTCAATTCATCGTATTTTATAACATCTACAAAATAACATGTGTTTTTTTAGAATAAACTATTAACAACAAATCAATTTTTAATTGGGTGAGAGTGAAGATAAATGCATTTGATATCAGAAATAATGTAATGGTAATAGAAAAATAGTTTTAGTGTTAAGGATGTTAAAAGTTCGATAACTATAACTAAAAAAATTTTTTTTACCTTGACCTTATTAACTTAAAATGTCGGAGACATGATTATATCATACCGTTAAAGTGAACTTTTTGTGTGCTTCTATACAAGTTTATTTAACGAATAATTAAAATTATTATATTCTGTTTATATTTATTTTATATGAAACTGTTATTCTGTGTGATTTTTAAATCAAAATTAAATATTACTGAAAGTGTTTTGTCAATGTTTGGCGATTTAGAGTTTTAGGTGTATGTTGTATATGGGATAAACAAGCCACGATAAAATATTATTATCAGATGTCAAACAGATAGTACCAACTTTATTACGAGAAAAAGTGGTTATTCATTAAATTTCCAGTTGAACAAGACATTGTTTATACCGTGATGTTTCCTACATCAATTGTAATGGCTGCATTGGTTACTGTGGAAATAAGCTGATTTTAAAACAACTTCAACTGAAGTTTTATATGTGCTAGTGGAAATTATTATTATTATTATTATTATTTTTTGGTTTGCATGTAAAAGCTCTTCTTCTTTGAATCCTGTGCATTACTTTTCGTTTATGCCACGTTTCATATTTATTTTTTACTTTGACAATTTTACTTTTTTTTTAATGAAATAGTTTTTATTGAAATAGTCAATCAATGAAAATTCTTTACAAATAATAAAAATTTAATAATTCCAAGATATAAATTAATATTTGTTAATTTTTGTAACTAAATAATTTAATTAAATGAAACCTCAACATTCCTAGCTCTAAAAGACGTTTTAATTGTATTATGAGTTTAATTTAAAACACTGGGCAGCATTAATATGAAATAACTAAACAGTAAATGTAAATTTTTGTGTATATCCACATTTGTAACGTACATTCATCAAAATTGTTTAGCTATTGTTTGCATTCCAACACATTACCATCGTATATAGTTTTATTCGAAAAGGCAGCTCTTTGTGATTGAAATTTCCGTTGTAAATTCTCTAAATAATATCGTTAATCACTCGACGAATGACATTTTATTTAGGATTGTTCTAAACGTTGGTAAAATTCCGTGGAAACTCAAGGTATATACGTGTATATCCATTTTGCAAACCTGATAAAATAGAGCCACAGGACATTGTACAATGCCAGGGTTCATTATAAATTGGTGAAGCAAATAAAAAAACCATTAAATTAAACACTTTCACATTGTAATTTAGATTAATTTTGTGCGTTGCTAAAAAAGGTGTTTTATTTTCAAAAATAAAAACACCAAAATAATGTAATAACTACCTGAATTTTGTACACCACAGAGTTATTTGGTAGTACATGTGATGGTCAATAATATTTATGACTAATATTACAGTACATTATCACATTAAACATTAAATAATAAAACACTCTGTACCCCTAAAGTTACTACGTGCGGGATAGGCTAAACACTTGGAGACACACACTTAAAAACCGAGTTCATTGTGAATCATCTTTGCTTTAAAAAAAATTTCCAGTTCTTGAACCCGGAACTTCTAGGTAAGAAGTAAGGACGTCTGTCTGACGACCACGGAATCGTAAACATATACACATCGTGTTTCGAAACTGAAGTTACTAATTTATTAAAGTTAAATTATTTATTTATCGTGGATACTAATTTATTTAAATTATTTTTCTCTTAGTAAAGAAAAATCTATAAAATCAAAAGTAGTGGTGAGAGGTATGTAACTTCTCGTATGGTCTAAATGCTACTATCCGACAGACATCACAGATGTCTCTGTGGCGGATAGCGACTTGCGAAGCAAGTACCGAGAGCGGCGACCTCTAGCCCAGGTGGACTAAACAACTGTTATTAAATATGATTTGAATGAAACAACTACTCAGCGTGCAAATACCCCGACCTGCATTGGATTACACCTTCAAATCATGATAGATCGATAACCAATATCATTTGTCAATTCCTAACCAGACATAAACCGGTTTCGAACTTGAGATATCTACACAGAGACATCTATGATGTCTGTCGGATAGTAGCATTTAGACCATACGAGAAGTTTCATACCTCTCACCACTACTCAATTTACCTTAGTTAGTATATGACTAGCAGGTTGGCCACTATCATTTGTCTGTTCCATAACCTATGGCATACTGAGAACAAACAAGTTCGAAACCGGTCTATGTCTGGTTAGGAATTGAAAAATGATATTGGTTATCGATCTATCATGATTTGAAGGTGTAATCCAATACAAGTCGGGGTATTTGCACGCTGAGTAGTTGTTTCATTCAAATCATATTTAATAACAGTAGTTTAGTCCACCTGGGCTAGAGGTCGCCGCTCTCGGTACTTGCTTCACAAGTCGCTATCCGCCACAGAGACATCTATGATGTCTGTCGGATAGTAGCATTTAGACCATACGAGAAGTTTCATACCTCTCACCATTACTCAATTTACCTTAGTTAGTATATGATTAGCAGGTTGGCCACTATCATTTGTCTGTTCCATAACCTATGGCATACTGAGGAGAACAAACAAGTTCGAAACCGGCCTATGTCTGGTTAGGAATTGACAAATGATATTGGTTATCGATCTATAATGATTTGAAGGTGTAATCCAATGCAGGTCGGGGTATTTGCACGCTGAGGTGTTGTTTCATTCAAATCATATTTAATAAAATCAAAAAGTACTAATTTTCGCTTCTCGATGGACAATAACACTCAGCAATATTGCCTACTTTGATTAACTGTAGCAAATCTTCGTCAGAATATTTACGAAAATAACTCCTCACAGGAAATTAAACTAAAAATATTTACTAATGAACAATCACAATTAAAGCTTAATAATTTCCCTTTGTATGATACAAATTTATGAAGCATCAAGAAGTGTGTGGTAATTTTATTTAATTTTCAATTAAATAAAGAGGGAGGATTATGACTTTGGTACCTATTATTTTTAGTATTTATTAATATTTGTAAATTAATTTTACCTTCTCTGTTGAAATACTTCGGTATTTTAATTTTTCTTATACCTTTATTATGATTGTTGGCGTTGCGTATATCTGCTTCGCACTGAAGAAGGCAAAACCAGAAACCGAACTGTGGTACAAATATTTTACTAGTGGGCAATCGCAATTAAGGATTAATAATTTCTCTATGTATGACACTAATTGATAAATCAACAAGAAGTGTGCACGGCAATATAATTTAATCTTCAATTAAATAAAGTGAGAGGATAACGACTGCTACTTATTTATGTATAATAATGATAAATATTATTTCTAATA